>CAHIKZ030001713.1:2075000-2082500 GCA_903632075.3 Acanthosepion pharaonis
AACTGCAAACTTTTCTTAGATGAAAAAATAGCTATTATTGCTTTCCCAGATCAAAATAACCTACTAAATAAACGATCTGAACTGGACTCATGTCAAAATCTTTACTACGTCACTTAAAAATCGAAAACTCAAGAGAATAAATGAAAATAAATAAAATGAAAATAAATAAGAAAAAAGGTAAAATAAATTAATCCAAATAAATATATGAATAAAGTAAATAATAAACAAATAAACGTACTACTCACGTAGAAAATGACCATTAGAGTAGTCTACAAAAAACAAATAAAAGCGGTAAACTCTGATTGGACGAAAAAATATTTATAATTGATTCTCAGAACCACAGCAGCAAAAAAATATCTACTAAAAACGATCGGAAAATTGGGTTACCATGTTATTTAAAAATCGAATAAATAAAAATATGTAAAATAAAATAAATAAGAAAAAAGAAGTAAAATAAATCAATGCTCATAAATAAACAATAAACAGGTTAACAAGTCGCTCCCCACAAATAACGGTTAGAATAGACTACCCACAATGCACCACTTATCCATATATATAAATAATCGAGAAATATATATATATATACATAAAATTTATAATTATAATATAGTATATATACGTTCTCCGATAGGAATCGAACCTGTACTCTCATGGATTGTGTGTTTATAAACAGAAATATCGCCTTCACTAAAGAGATATTGTAGCTAAATGCAATAGAGAACATTTTCTTGCATCAAAATTTTAATGATATAGAGACGCTCTGTTTTAAAATTTGCATTATTCCCTCTACTATATTTGGATATTTATCAAAACTACCAGAATCAACTAATTCAATAACAATAAAGGATTTAATGAACACAAGTGTATGTTTAGAAACGAAGCAGGCATTTACAGACCAACTTTAAAATAACTAAAAAAATCATAGTTAAGAAATCTCGGTATTAGGATCATCTCTAAATCAATAGACATAACGTTTTATACGTTCATTCTAAAAATTCCGACCGTAATTCTTGCATAATGATTACAGACTTCATTAAAATAGAAAATACTATAAAACAAAATGATAAAGAACGGTATTTTCTGAATTCTCCAAGGTAAGCTTACGTCCAGAAACATACAACATTGTTCGATTCCTCAAAAATCGAATAATTTATAAAGTGGGAAAATTTATAATTATGCCTAAACATAATTAGCTCTTCCTACCCAACAATCTTTCAGAATTTATTGGTTTTACTGTCAGTTCAAATTTATAAATTGTTTTTCTTCAAAACAGTTTTCAGAAAATTAATGTATTTCTAACTTATTATCTCACTTTCATAGATAGATGTTTAATTTCAAATGTTATGTGTGATAGTGTGGAATATCAATAGTGTGATTAAACGATATTCAGTCACCCTCCCCCCCACGAGGGGATCATGTGGCAGAAGGCCGATTTAACGTGGGATCTCTGAGCCCATGGGATCTCCGAGCCCGTGGTCTCAGCAAAATATATGCCCATTGAACCTGTATAAACGGGTTCAGGGTCGGTTTACCTCCCCGAAAGAGAATCCGCCCTTCGGCGTTGCCTCCTTCGGGTTCCTCCCCGCCCGAAGGCAGAGAGTTCAACCGATCAACTGACTGATTAAACGGTGTGCCGCAGAAATAACTCCCAGATATACCTCCTAGAAATAACTTTTACTTTCGAACCATTACGAAGGAATAATTTTCAGTTGGTATAATGATTTTCCAAGCTTAGCATGGATGTGGCAAAAGGCCAAAAGTAAGAGGCGTCCATTGATGATCGAACACAACTCAGTCGTAATTGTTCTAACGAGACAAGCTTGCTAACCATTACACCACCTCGAGGTGGCCCATTTCTGGTTGGTATAAGTAAGAAGTATTTCTGACTGACATTGTATTATTATTTTTCATTTAAATTAGATCGGTACTGTTTTTCATATAGCATCTGTGTTCAAGTGATGTGATTTTTGTCAGCTCAGAAAGATTTTTGTGATGTTCTAGTTGGGATGGAGTATTTTCTCCATTTTTTTTTTTTTTAATAGCTAAAAACGTAAAAGCAAAAAGCAGCTGAAGAAGATAACACTTAGACACGCCGGAAAACAAAATTTTGATTTAAAAGCTGAGCTTCTCTACGTGTTTAACATTCCGATGTCAACGCTAACGACCCTTTTATTGCATTTAGTTCCACACCTTATTTTGCACATGAGATGGATTCCATCCGCTAAACCATTATAATATCTGAAGATCTTTCTCGCTACTTACACTTTTTTTCTTCCATCTTATCATTTACTTTCCCGCTATTTGCGTAATATATATATATTTTAGATTATTTCTTCCTCCACAACTTCATAGACATAAATAATTACAGATAAATATATGTATATATAAATGCAGATGTATTTTATTAATCATTAATTTTGTACTTACACACAACAGACACAGACACACACAAACACACACACACACACATATATATATATATATATATATATATATATATATATATGTGTGTGTGTGTGTGTGTGTGTGTGTGTGTGTAGTAATATATATATATATATATATACACATATATATGTGTGGGTGTGTATGAATAATATATTAAGACATTTTCATATGTAATGCTGTAGTATTAAACAGCGATATTTAGCGGATATATGTCTTTTATAAAGAATGTAAATCCATATCAAATGCCCTGTGTATTCAAAATCACAGTCCAGTAATCACTAAATGTAACGTTTATTATATTTATGCATACGCACGCACCCACTCACACATACACGTAACCACAAACACCCTCACACTTATATATATATATATATACATATATATCATATATATATATATATATATATATATATATATATATATATATATATATATATATATATATATATATATATAAATATATATATATATATATATATATATATATATATATATATATATATATGGATAGATATATGTAAATTTAAATGTGGACAGTGATGTTGTCAGGCTTGACCATTGCATGCTTATAAGCATGGTGTTGAATTCAATGGACAAACGCACACAGACACACACACACACACATACACACACATACACACACACACATATATATATATATATATATATATGTTGCTAGAAAGAAAGAAGAAAAAAAAGAAAAGGCGAGAATTAAATTTAGGTGATAAGAAGCAATCACGAACTAGACGATGTTATTTATTTTTCTAACAAAGAAAAGTGCAAAAGGTTTTATTCCCATTAGCGAGGAAAGTAAGGTCGTGGATGTGTCGGATTTGATTTGCTTTATGACGGCTCACTGAGTTTCAGTTGGCCGAGTGGCCTACGAGACAGATTTCTAAAGAGATAAAAATTAATTGGGTCGCGGAAAAATGTCCGTTGGACCAACCGCAAAATTACAAAAACAAAAGACTGAGCCATTAGCTATCTACGAAGATGTCGTTTGAAAAAGGCAACTGTTTATTGTCAAGAGCTGGCTATGATAGAAAAATTATTTTATCAGAACGAATAATTGGCACCAAGGTGCGATATCGCCGGATGACCACCCACTTGTTTGGCGAAGGTCCCGAGTGACGAATTCCAAGTGACATTCAGAAAAAATTGAGATGAAGGGATCACACTACGGGTCGTATTGGCTTGTTGTCGGCCAGAAGGAAAGAAAGAAAGAAAAGAAAGAAAAAAAAAAGAAGTTAATTTTTTTTTCTTTGAGCAAGATTTTTTTAAACCGAGGCCAGTTCGGCCATACCCACGCCGCTGACCGCCCAATGGCTGAATGGTGGCGTGAACGTTGGGCGGAGGTAATCATGTGAAGAAGGAGGGGAGGCCTGTTGACGCCCCCCCCCGAAGGGATCGGCGTGAGATGCCACTGTGAGAGAGAGGGGAAACCTGTTGACGCCCCCTGAAGGGATTGGGTGAGATACCCATATGAAAAAGGAAGAATCTGGAAGGACTGTCAAAAATGGAAAATAATAAATTTTCCTGACCGAAAACAAAGAAGTGGATTGTGGATTTAGAATTATCAAGGGACCTCAAACCCGACAAGCCCACCCCGGTTTTGGTCGCAACGAGTTGCGGGAGTTGAGTTGAGTTAAGCAGTTGCAGTGAGCCGAGAGCTCGCAGACGCCTCGCAGGAACCCGATTGAAAGATTCCACGCAAATCACGACCTCAACTTCTAACCAAAAACAATTTATTTTTGAAGAACGACTTAGACTCACACCACCAAAACAAGTTTTATGAATATCGCCTGAAGATACACCAAGAACCAGTTTCTTAAAGAACAAACAACTTAAGATGTTAAGACTCGCCTAACAAACACGGGTTGGGAAGAAGACTCAGTCCTGTATTCAGCAACTAGATATAAAATATTGTTGTCCTTTTTTAACACATTTGAACTTTTCGAGTTATTATTTTATTTTATTTTACATATATTTGTGCAGTGTTACCCTTGTTCGGACTCAGCTTGCATTACGGCCCGGCGACTGATTGATTTCGTCTACCAAAGATCAAATCACAACGTGGGTAGGTTAGACTAGAAATCAAAACAGTTACTTCGGTAACCAGACATTGGAGGCGAGCTGGGAACGACAAGGCTGATATCGAATCTAACCAGATTCCCATCCGAATCAGCAAAAGGTTAGAACGTCACATTTGGTGCCGCGACCAATACCAAGTCACATTGGTCGTCACAGGACAGGATAGGATGGCGACGGCGCAGAGACAGGCGGGGTGACGTCACAACTGGCGCCGCGACCGGGACAGCACGGCGGACGCGGCCAGGCAGACGTCACATTTGGCGCAGCGACACCGGGGGACGTCACACATATATCTGTACGTACTCTTTTCAGTCTGTGATGTTGTGTATCTTTATACAGCAAAATATATCGACGCATATATAACAGGTTATCCCAGTGTTTTTCATGAGATATGCAGTCAGAAAGCCTATAACAATGTCGCTTTTAACACCGACCAAAGTGATTAACCTGGCCGGTAACTGTATCCTGGAATAATGGAAACGTCTCAGTGTGCGATTCGTAGGGTCACATTCCTTGATATTGCAAGCTGCTAGCACAGTTCTGGTGTGGTTTAGAAACACAAGAAGCTAAAATCCTGACTTATTAACAAGAGACCGTAAAGACAGCTCATGGTTCTGTAACTGCGCGCGGTGTCTTCACACGGCATGGATTAGATCGTGATTGAATTAGAGAAATCTAAAAACAAATGGCGCGGTCACCATATTTCCAGGAACTGAACTTAATCGAGTATTCATGGGGTATGATAAGAGGTCTTCTACCAGACAAGATCCTTCTCTGACAAATGCTAGGGAGCTAACAACATGGCGAATTATTTCTCCGGGTAAGTTCCGACCACTTGTGAAACCGATACATCGTCCAGTTCGGGGACCTATGAAAAATTTGGCATTATTCACATGACATTTTGACATTTATTTTATATTTTTTAGATATCTGGTTTTATATTAAAACATTTTCTAATATACTTCTTCTTCTGTGAGTAATATCTCTTCAGGCCATTGGTTGATGCTAAACTCCGCGAGATTGATTCATTTCGACTACTCGGGTTAACATTCTCGCCTGACACGAAGTGGGACGACTATACTTACCTGGCACATGTCAGAGGGTATCCCCAAGACGAGGATCTTCCGAAGGGCAGAGTCTCGACTCGGGAAACTGTCTCCGTTGTTACGTAGTCTATAGGGAATTTTTGCCCGAGATCACGGGCTCGGATACACAAAAAACTCGGCCTTGTGCCACATCTTGCTGCGTGTGGCACGGTAAAATAACTACTTAATCCATTGCTAGGCCAGCTGCTAAGAAGTTGATTCACTGTGTCGTGTTAGACAATTTTTCTCTCCAGAATCTATCGTACATACTTTTAAGTCTACCATTCGTCCATGCTTAGAATATTGCTGCCACATATGGCCCGGTGCTCTTAATATATAGTCTTGATAAAGTCCAAAGAAGAATCAGCATCATTATTGGTCCTGATTTGTTGTCTCGGCTTCAGTCACTTTGACACAGCCGTAAAGTTCCTTCCCTGTGATTTTCAATAAATAATTCAATGATAATGGTTATGATGTGATCTTCGATATGGTACCTACACTTTATGATTTTAAACGCAGTACTAGTAAAAAATGGTATCATTAAATTGGAATTGAATTGGATAGATGTAACAGTAATTTTTATGTGAACGGTATTTTTTTTTCTCGCTCGTCTTGCTTACGGAATTTTCTTCCGGATTCTTGCCGCTAAGTTAACTTTGATCTTCATAAAATTTAAATGCAAATACATTTTTTTTATCAACTGTTTTCCTGATTACTCTTCTATTGTTCCTTATTTTTAGTAATTTTTTTTCTAATTCTTTCACAACTAGGAAACACTTATGTCTTAGTGGATTTACTGCCTTGCTTGGGGTATATTCGATTAAAAAAAATCTGACTTTTTCCTTTTTGAAGGCTGCATACGAAGCCCTTGATATCATCAGCCAAACAATTTGACAATATGCTATCGTCTGCGGCTATGACTTTTAATTCACTTATGTTGAGAAGTAAGTTTCGTTTCAGCAAACATTAAACCATTGGTGCGTTTCTTTTTTTCCTTCTTCTCCTGCTGCCTTTACTTTTTTCCTTACAGTGGAATTGGCGGCGCCCCTGAATTTGCTTTGCGTGAATAACACAGACTTCCTCTTCCATGTCAACTTCTTCCCGCTGGAATGTTGCTATATCCGGCAGAATCAATCGTTGCTTGTCTTCACCGATCGTTTTCCCGCTTCTAACGCCGTTCCAACATCCGGGTCTTTTGTTTCGCAATATTTCAAATGCACTTTGGCTGCTGGCGGAAAAAGAGAAAACAGCCCAGCCATTGATTGAAATCTCTTGATTTGTTTTATTTTTATTATTATTATTATTATTATTATTATTATTTCTTGTTCTGTTCATTTTGCTTTTTGTTTCTTCCCATTTTGCCCTGCCAGCCATTTCTATTTTTGTCAGTTATTTATTTCTTTGTCTGTCTCTGTTTACTTACGTATACATTTGCCGTTGCTCTTTTCTGACCTTTTATTTGTCAATCATGGGTCTATTTTTAATCCGTCACCTGAAAAATATACAAGGGTTCCATGTTCGAGATTTTATATGAATTTCTGAGTATAGAACACGATTGTATTTCCCATAGATCGTTACTTAGTGAGCTTGGCTTGACGATTATTTAGAGCGACGGTTTTCTCCTTCTTCCTTTGCATGTGACATTTGTATCAGACCGAATGTATTTGCGTAAATCTTTGAGAATACGGTATAAAATACGTAGATTCCATACAATAGACAACAAGCGCATATTACCATACATGCTCGAGTATAGTGCGAATTTTACGGCCAGCTTTTTCTTCTCGCGCAAAAATTAGGGGGTCGCCGTATAGTGATGTTCCTAGCGTAGCTTAGGCCGAAAGTATGGGACACCTAGTGAAGATCGAACTCACTATTCAGG
>CAHIKZ030001713.1:2087500-2092500 GCA_903632075.3 Acanthosepion pharaonis
TATAATATATATATATATATATATATATATATATATATATATATATATATATATATATATATATATATATATATATATAAATAAACGTAGATATATATATATATATATAGATAGATAGAGATAGATAGATAGATAGATAGATAGATAGATAGATAGATAGATAGATAGAGTTTGATAGGTTCACCTATCGATAAGTTCACTCACCTCTCCAGACTTTTGAACAGGATCAGTGATTTTCTTGGTTTACTTCTTTCCTGTTTAGTATTTGTTTTTTGGTTCCTTGTAAAGTCGACTTTACTTACTTCTATATTTATAATTTTTCCGCCTAATCTCTGAATTTTTTTTTATTTATTTTTTCTTCAATAGGAGTAGATGGGCTCGACTATGGCTCGATTCACACTCTTGCTCGGACTTTTGAACTGGAAGAGGATTTCCTCTATATTATTATATGTTCTGTCTCTGCGGTCATCTTCAGTTTCGTGGAGCCAAAATTGAAAAGATATTTAAAGTGATTTCTAAAACCAATAACTTTTCTCTGTTGTGGTATAGCTTGTACGATATTATGGCTTTTTTTCCGTTTCTCTATTGTCTATGCTGCTTGTCTTCATTAATTTTCTTTCTTATTCTCTTGAGAAAAGTAATTAACTCAAGGAATTATCTTTTTTTTTAATATTTGTTACTTGTTTGGTATTTTCGATTATTTTTCTAGTATCTCTTATTTCAACTAAGAATACATATGTGTATCTATTTTTTCCATTGAATTATTCTTAAAATGGTCTCACGTGCTTCAGCTAATGAAGTTAAGGTAACATTAATTGATTCTTTTATGTTTTGATCGAGATTTATTGACTTCAATTTCGACTCTAGCTTATTAATAAATTCTAAAATACCCTTTCATTTTTAATGACTTGTATGTTACCCTTTGTTGTTTTCCGTTGTTTATTTGTGCAGAAGCGAACTGTTTTGTTGTCTGGTGATTCAGTTTAGTTAAAAGTTGTCTGCGATCAAATTCAATGGAGTAGTAAACACCAACAATAGCCACATACAAAAGTCTGAGATGGTAAAATCAACAATGTTTCTTGTTGCATTATCTGGCCTATGCCATAGGAGATGGCTTTTCACGAGATGGTCAAAGCATGTGTTAAGCATGCAACATCTTTTTTAATAACAAAATTCTAGCAAGGGTCCGCCATTACTATGTGTGTCTACCGTTTCAAAGAAGTATGTCTTCTAATCATCTAAAAGCACTGATAGTACAAAAATCTTCATTAATGAACAATGTCCTGTGTTTTGGGTTTTTTTTTATAATATACAAATTTACGTAGTGCTGTATCGAATTTCTCCATTTCTTTTTCAGTTAGTTTCAATTTTATATTCGGATCTTACAGCCATGGATATCAAAGTCAAAGATAACAGTGTTTTTGACCGGTTAACGATGGAGATGTGCGCATTACCCACAAAAGAGCCACAAAGAATTTCGACAGACGTCTTCCACACAGACAACAATTTATGTTTGATTTCTTGTTTTTTCTTCTACAAATGCACTCAAAAATTACCAAATCTGCAAAGGATTTTGATTAGTTTTATTTTGCGTGTTAAAACTGTTTATGTTTTATATACACAAACATACACCAACACCCAACATTACACACACACACACACACACATGTATATATATATATATTTATATCTATATATTTATGGCTTGAATTTGAATTTAGTGTATTGGGGCAGCAGATCATTTAAATAAAACAAATGAATGTCTGTTATGTTTCATCATGAGCTGTTCTCAATTTTGAAAGGTTGATATAATGTATGATAAAGATAAACTTTTAATATAGGAATGAAACAGATTTGGGCTACTGCATGTTGGCCTCAGTGTTTCGTTACACACACAGACACATACACACACAAACATATATATATATATATATATATATATATATATATATATATATATATATATATATATACAGTTAAAAAATCCATCGGTAAGTAGACCAATAGATCCTATTAATATACAAATATTAAAACTGATTCACAAAAGTGTGCTCAATATATAATTATTATTGTAGACTATATGAATGAATTCCAATTAATGATTTCCATGCGATTTACCTCATACAGACGATCATTTCGTCCATGGGAAAGTATTTTTTCCTTGGACTTGCAATTGAAAAAATCGCTTGAATGCAGTCCAAGAAGCATAGAATGATCAATGGAAAAAGAAAAAATTAAGGATAACGAATACATTTAAGAAGATGTTCAAATACATTTACTAAAATGAATAAAACGTTTTTTCACTGGTAATTTAAAAGGCAAAGAAAAGAAATAAGGTATAAAGTAAAAGAAAATAATAAAATGAGTAAGAATTGGCCTATTTTAGAGGAGTGACTAATATAGATAAAGAGGGTTAATAGACTTATGTGGTTGTGATGGAGTCGGGTACGGATAGACGCGACCTTCGAAAATGGACACTGGCATAAATGTAACCCATCACCATCTGTACAAGGAAGAAGATTACTATGGCACATTTCAGGGGGTGGGGCGCTAAAATTATTATATCAATTAGATCAAGATACAGGGATTGGACAAAATAACTGGAACAGTTGCAAAATCCACTCCTATATTCCAAAGACCTATTATATTAAGAACTTTAACTAAAACTTTGTAATTGCAGATTATATCTATTGTAAATTACGATTATTTATCTAATTTACTCTCTTTGTCTTATTTATTTTTAGAATTTAGTAAAATCTAAGCTAAATGTTCGTAAAAGAGCAAATTGTTTGAGCTTGCATGGCAGGAGCCTCGATCACTAAGGTTGCTGAACTGTTTTGTTTTTCAAGAGAAACCATATCAAGAACACTGATGCAATTCAAGAAACACGTCTAGCAAACGTAGCAATTCGGGCCTGGCTTGCAAACTTACTGACAGGGACTGACGTGTATTGAAATTCAATGTGGCAAAAAATCATTAGACAAATGTGGCCAAAGTGACTGCTGAGATGAATAACCATCTGAATAGTTCAGTTTCTACTAAAACTGTTCATTGTGAGCTCCATAAGGCTGCATATTATGGAAGAGACGCTGTGAGGAAAACTCTTCTCTCCACTCACAACATTCAAAAGAGGTTGAAGTGGTGTAGAGATAACAGTGTCTGGTCTGCAGACCAATGGAAAGAAGTCATATTGTCAAACAAGTTCTCTTTTCTCAACTTCAGGGCGAGTTTATGTGGAGGCAGCCCAAAGAAACTTACAACTGTGACTGCCTTCTTCCAACAGTGAATCATGGAGAAGATCAATGATATTTTGGGCCGCCATATCATGGAAATGTTTCAGTCCAATAGTTGCCCTGCATGGTAGAATCAACAGCAAAGATTACCTGATTCTTTTGGGAGATCGTGTTCATCCAATGGCCAAGACTTTATTCCATGATGGTGACTGCATCTTCCAAGACGATAATGCTCCAATACATACCGCTTGAGTGGTTAAGAATTGGTATGAAGAGCAGGGAAGTGAGCTAGAACACATGGAGTGGCCTTCCCAATCTCAAAATATCAATATTATTGAACATTTGTGGTGCATTTTGAGCAACAAGTTAGGAGCCGCTATCCTCCAGCGTCGTGTCGTAAAGAGCTGTAGAAGGTTTTAATGGGAGAATGTGTGAAAATCCCTCTGGATGAAGTCAAGAAGCTGTATGATTCCCTTCCTCGACGTATTATAGCAGTCTGTGAGGCTAAAGGAGTACCAACTCCATATTAGATAAATTTTCTTTGAATTTAACAATTGTTCCATTATTTTGTCCAACCCATGTATATATATATATATATATATATATATATATATATGCAAATATATATATATAGAGAAAATGATACTAAATGAATAATCATTCAATGTATTTCCGGATCCACTATTATACTGTCATAGTCTGCACTATAGGCTCTATCTTCAATATGCTCTACAATTTCCTATTGTGTTTATTCTTTATTTATTCCCAATATATGCCCCATTTAGATCTTCTTGTACCTTATATTACTGCTATAAATTACACCATCCACCTTTTCCTGTCCAATTCAGTCATCCTTCATTTTAGGTCTGCTCATCAATTTTAACATCTTCTTAACTATATTCGTTATCCTTATTTTTTTTCTCTTTCCATTGATCATTCTATGTTTCTTGGACTGCATTCAAGCGATTTTTTCAATTGCAATATTTAAGCACTATACATCATTAAATGCATTATTCATTACTTCTAGGACAATATAGGGAAAGAAAACAAGGAAGAAAATAATCATTAATTGTACGAAATCAGAATGCATAGTTTATCAGTTGCAGCCCGATGTGTGAACTATATATGTTTAACAAACTGATGTGATTAGCGAGGCAACAGATGATGGAAAATGTAATATCGAAATCTAAAACCGGATAGGTATATCAAACTTTAGATGAAAGTGGGTAAATTATTAGAATCTAAAAAAACTCATTGTCAGAAACAAATAAAAGAAAGTGGAATCCATCTAGATTATCTAATAGCCATAATGCTGCGCAATATTTTTTCATTTTTTTAGTGATAGACATTATGGTTCTATCGATAAATGCTCAAGACAGATGGGACATGATTCTTGACATTTATAAAATATAAGCAAACTTTTAATAAAATATCAGTATTAGTCGATTGTACTTATTTTCCATTCAATATTACCTGAAATTCAAGCGATAATTCTAAAATTAATAAAATGCACCAATAAGTAGATAGTTACAATGTTTTCCATTTATGCTTACTGATGCTCTTTCCCAGTCCATCATTCCGGAAGATACTTTCAAGGTAACTTATAAATATCGTCTCATTGTTTTGCCACATTTCGTTTTCTATGCCTTTTTATGGTAGAATTTCAATGTATGCTTTATATAGCAGTGTATTAAGAGAAGGAAAAGCATCGCCAAACATTATGGAAATCGATGTTAAATGGATTGTCAAGTGTCACGGTCTCAACAA
>CAHIKZ030001713.1:2095000-2142500 GCA_903632075.3 Acanthosepion pharaonis
CGTTGTTCTCCGGAGATTAAAAATATTTATGATATCCATTAAAATATTGGGATAAATGTAAACATAAACAGGTTAAATTCAAGTAAATGTTAAGTCATTAAAAGAGTAACAGAACTTAATTCATTTAGTACTATAAGGCAATTCATTTGGCAGCATAAGCAAATCCTATGTAAGCTGTGACCCGGTATTTTGTTGGTGAATATTAAAAGCGATTTAAATGAGTATCTCCGTATCGGAAGGCTTCTTGTCAGGCGATCATTTAAAATCTGATTTAAATATTTTTGAATCACTTTCAGTAAGTTTCTGTATTTATTTCAAATCCAAAAATCAGTCTAAATGCTTTTCGAACATTTTCCGACAACTGCATGCCATCTCTACATTAAATAAATAGTGGAGGGGTAATGGCCATGATGTTTTTAATGAACGCAGTGTGTCAGCCTAACATTTCAATCTTTTAAAATTCTTCGTCTTTTCTCAAAACCAACATAAAACTTTGAATAAATCCACATTGAAGTCTTGAAAGCCAATAATGCACGACATATCTGTCGCTTCCATTTTCTTTACATACTTCTTATTTTTTTTATTATTATCAATCAATGTAGTTAGCAAGTTACATTTGATATGATTTTTTTACTCGCGTTATGTTTTCGAAACTTTGTAAACTGATCTTTTGACGTTGTATCATATTAAATTAGAGAAAATAAAAAATGCACCTAATTGTATTAGTGCATGAGTCCGGCACCTTTATTTACATGAATGTGTTTAAGTCATGGTTCTATAAGTTTTCCGAAAAATATCAGATTTTGTGACCTTGTTTACCCGTTATAGTTTAAGCAGGTTTAATACGGGAGACATTCAGACATTTCCTTCTCGTTTACTCTGAGGAATATCACATTATTTAGTCTTGGTTATCGTCAAATTATTCAGCCTTCTCAGTATTATTTGCGTGAAAAACTTATAAACTTGGCAGTTTTGTTCACAGTGTTTCCAGTCTGAATGATTTTGTTTAGCCGAGAGATTTTTAACTTAAGCGCGATTGATTTTTCTGAAGATTTTGAGCATTGGATAATTTCTTTTCCTAAGATACTTTCATTCTAAGAGATCTTCTTTAACTGATAGACATTCAACATTGGTTGGCTTCTTCGCCAATGAAGCTTTCAGCTTTACCTGTTTAGTTTATGAAAGAAACATTCTAAGTTAGCTATCTTGTTGACGAAATGAGATGTTCCGTTTTAGAGATCTTTTTTTTTACCGATATACATTCATCCCAACATGTTTACAAAGAAAGTTTTCAAACTTGACTATATTTTTTAAGAAGGAGGATTTCAGATTGAATACAGTTTTCGTACGGGGTATTTTAAGGTTGGGTCACTGGTTTTATCGGGAAACATTCTCACTTGTTACTCAAAGGATATTCAGGTTCGGCTGACTTGCTTACCCGACAGATTTTCAGTCTTACCCAGGACAGAGTCAGTTTAGGTGATACTGTTTATTCGAAGGTTCATCCTTTTTTATTAAACACATTTTCAGCTTGACCATTACATGTTAATCACTTAGAATTTTGTATTGAGCTTTTTTTTTTCTTGTCTATACCTTTTTAGGCGCGGCTATTTTCAACATCCCTTTTACATTTCTATCAGTATATATATATATATATATATATATATATATATATATATATATATAATTTGGCAAGTCATTATAGTATTCTTCAAGTCTAGACGAATCCTCGACACAATGTAGAAAGCACTGGGCAGCCGTTTCGTCCTGTTTTTGGACTCATCAGCAGTGCAAATCCTCTACCGAGATCCGAACTCGGACAGTTTCGATACAACGCAAGCGTCATACCAACTGTAAGAACAGGCCTCGTTGACATAGAAGAAACTGAATAGACTCGATATAGCGCCGTTTCTCACAGATTCCCTGGTGATACACATCTAAGTGTTCATAACCCAACGGATGATAGATAGATAGATAGATAGATAGATAGATAGATAGATAGATAGATAGATAGATAGATTTTATAGAAGATTATCGGAAGTGGAGTCTTTACTGTTATAGAAATAAGTATAAAGATTACAACATTGCTTCTTTGACTGAAGATATACACACACACACACACACACACATATATATATATATATATATATATATATATATATATATATATATATATATATATATATATATATATATATATATATATATGTATGTATGTATGTATGTAAGTGTGTGTATAGAACGAGAGAGAGATATATTCAAGCTGTATTTACATAGTATCCAGACTGAGGATATGTTTGAAGACTCATAAATGCATTTTGTTCGTCGATCTTTGAGAAAAGGATCCTAATTACCATTAAATGGGCACACAACATTCTTTTCTCAATTTTGGTTACAAAACGAACAATATATATATATATATATATATATATGGGGAGAGAGAGAGAGAGAGAGAGAGAGAGAGAGAGAGAAAATCAGACAATGAGAAAGAGGGACAATACACCACAAGCAATCGAAAACCAGAGATAGATAAACACAGTAATGTTGGTAAAAAAAATTGGGGTGTAAACATACGTATACTCACGCTTTCACGGTTGGAAGCAAAAAGGCTGACCAAATTTTCTCTATCTTGATATAACTTTTCTTTTCACAATAGAATTAAGGTATTTATCGGATGACACGAATAGAAAACAATTTGAGTTTTTTTTTGGAGGGGATGCTTTCATTTCTACACTTTGCCTTCGCCTTGTTATTTTAGTAGGCGTAAAAGAAAAGCTTATATTCGTTGTTAACACTGTTTTTGTCCTTTGTTTTCTAACCCAGCCTCTTCGCGTGTAATTCTTGACGATTTCTTTCAGCGAGAACATCTCTTGTAGAAGACCGGGCCACTGTATAAGCAATTAATAAATAAATATTGCCAGGTTTTAATCACGCAGCAAAAACCCAACTTTAAAGGAGGCAAGGCTTTCAATTTCTCACCATATATACTGACGAAACGTACACGAAACATATACAATGAATATAGCTCGTAACCTCATTAATGATAATGTGTAGGCTATCATTTTCATTATCTAATAGAATATTTGAATACCTGAATATTTGGATAGGCCTAAATTGTTGCTGTCATTGTAGTTAAAGGTTAAATATTCTGTGTTGACAAAATTTAATACTAAGATACTTTATGCCTAAATAATTGAAAATTTAGAATAGCATATAATGTCTTTTTTGTTTTTCTGGTGTCAGGAATTATGATTTTACCATTTTGTTCATTTAGACACTTTTCTTTATTACTTTTTTTGTATTTACAACTTTTCGCCCATTTTTGTCTCCGGCTTTAATCAATTTATTGATCTTCTTGTAATGACATTAGTATGCAGGTGTCAGCTTTAAGCAAGATTAATTCTACTGAGAAAAGAATGTTCGCGTACAGTGTCCTTTTATAGTCCTACTAAACAGAAATATCTCTCTTCAAGAGGAGAGTAACAAGACAAGGGGAGACCACTCTTGATTATTCGTAACACTTCTTAATCTTCTGCGAATGTCAAACTGAAATCTTTCTTTTGTACGCGGAGTGCAAGTTTTTCATTCCGCGAATCATGTGCATGTATATCTCATTTTGTTCTTATTGAGTATTGCTCGGATATTATTCGATATATTTCCACTGTGTTGAAGTCTGCACTACCAGGAGCAGGGTTTGAACTCACTACCTAAACTATACAATGCTTTTCTAATGCTGTTCAATCATTCCATTAATATATAACAAACGAAAAATTAAAAAAAAATTATATAATACAAAGGATATTAATGTATTTACTATATACTTTACCACTGGTAATGCCAAATCTAATTTTATTAAGTTATCTAAAAAGGATAAAAATGAAGATTTATTTATATTAGGCTTTTGTTTATTGAGAATTATTGTGGGAAGTAAGGAATTAATTCATAAGATTTTGTTTTTATCATTACACCAAAGCAAGGCGAGAATGCCTCTCGTACGCAGATTGTCACAGGGTGAGAAAGTGAGAGAAAAGTCTGAGTATAGGATTGAGGAAAGGACAAAGATGAATGGGGTTCAAGAAGATAGAAGATTGAAGCTATCAAAGATACGAGTAAACAGAAAGAAGTTCCGCAGAGAGGAAGTGTGAGAAAAGAAACTGTTTGAGTAGAAGTGGCTGTTGAATTTAACTATCTCAGGAGTAAACGATATCAATCTAGTAGCACGTTTAAATTTAGGTACTCGAGGTACCAGAGAAAAAAGCTCGTCAGAGCAGTTGCTATAAAAAATATTGGCAGAAAAGACAGAGGGAAGCCACGTTACTTCGGTGATAAAGTGAATGAAGTCGAGATGCCAAGTCAGGACCAATTAAATTACAGATGCTTCTTTGGAATTTATTACGAACTTTGGCATGAATAACAGGGGCACCAGATTCTATATGGCAGAAATATTCAATGCAGGGACGAATGGTAGATTTGTAAATGTTCAAAATGGAATCTGACGAGAAAAATGTGTGGCACGACTCAGTGATCCAACTTTCCTTGCAGTTGATGCCACTACTGACTCGATTTAGCCACTCCACCTCAAAACAGTTTAGAGGAAATATTCTCCATGGTGGCTAAATAAGACTAATTTTGTTTTGACGGCGTTAAAATTAACAAGCCATAACCTGCTCAAGTTAACCACTGATTGAAGGTTTGAATTCTTTGCGTAATCATCAGGCATGAACTCATAAGTTATTGGGGATCTCAAAATCAAGCAGATATACACTCCTTATGACGTTATCACACAGATCAAATAAAGCAAAATATTTAACTCAAGCTTTGTTTTGACATCTAAATTAATCGTGGAAAATTTGACAAAATCATTTTGGAGTTATTGAGATGTATGTGATTTGCATAATAGCGTCAGATGGACAGTAGATATTCAAATGCATTGTTAAACAAATGTTCCGCAACTACAAGACCCAAGAGCCACTCAAGGTAGATGATTATTTTGTGATGTAAATAGATCAAGGTTCTAACGATCGGGAAATCATTCTTACTGGAGTCTTTTCTGTAAAGCAGCCGTTCTTGGGAAGAATCAGTCTAAGTGGAATTAACTTCTTACTAGTGGAATACGAAGTGAACTGGTCGCATGGCTCGGCGGTTTCCCGATGGAAAGCTAAGGTCTGCTAGAAACAATAACTGTATCTCGTCAAATCACATACCATGGAAAAGGCTTTAGTGTGCAGTTTACTTATATAATTAATATATAAGGTTTCTACGAGAATATTTTACGTGAACTAATGGTGGTGAAAATGTGCATGTACAAAATAACAGAGACCGGGTGATTTGCCATGAAATATAACATTTATTAAACGAAATAAGAAATGGACATTTTAAGAGTTTCCTTTTTCCTAGAGGTAAATTTCAAACACAAGGAAAATAGTTAATGAATGTATTTGAGTGTGACTTGCCTGTGTAGATTTGTGAAACGTCCACAGACCTTTTTGCTTAAGTGTGAAAAGTCGATGGCACACAATTTGAAAGGAGGAAAACAGGAAACAAAGAGACCTACTTAAACTTTAATTTGTTTTCATAGCCATATGACTGCTGCTGATACTATGTATATTAAAAGCTGCTGCTGATATTATGTATATTAAAAGCTGCTGCTGATATATTTATTCAGGCAGTACAGAGTGATAGAATAGCGGGTATTCGTCTCTGAGAAAGAGATTGTAGCATGGAAAAGAATTCATCATATACAAAGCTGCATAGATAATTTTTAACATTGACAAGACTAGCAAGTGAGGATTGTGCAGGTATGGCAGTATGCAAGCAATTCTGCTTTTTGGTCTAACATAGATTTTGAAAGTCAGAGTTTTGCGGCCGGAATAAAATACATGAAGAATACAGGAGCGGTACTGTGATGATTTATCACGGAGCTCGAAACGTGTGCGAACGTGTCTTGCTTGTATGACGAATCCAAAGGGAAGCACGGCTGTTGTCGGGGACGCGATTCGTGTGCACCGGTCTCGGAAAAAAACGAGATGTGACGAGAACAGACCACACAAGGCAGCAGCAGTGTGAAACTAGTAAACAAAGAAGGCAAGGCGATAGCGGTACAGCAAAAGGCGAGTCATTTTCGGCGAAATTGGAGTGGGACGTGCGAAGAGACTGACGGACCAAGAGGCGATTAGAGTAGACGCGTTTGTTTTATGTATCCGTTTCCCGACTGCCCGGTGTAACGGCCTAGAAAAAGAAGTCGCGCAATTGACTTTTTCTTTAAGGTGACTGACGGCGAAGAACAACAACCGGTTTGCCGGCGGACCCTAGCCACTTATTTTTTGTTTCTCTCTCTTCTTTTGCTACAGGTACAATGAACCAACAATTCTCCCAGTATTTTTAGCAGCAGATCGCATGTATGAATTCCACTTAAGTGATAGAGTAAACTTGAATCATAACTCGTAATTCCTACTCGTGCGCAATTAACAATGACGCCAGACCAGTTTAGAACTTGACGTTTGAAATAAAATCAAAATAGAAAAATCTATTTTTAGAGTCATGGATTTTTTGACGCTCTATATATGGCATATGATTGCATGATATAACAATCACTATTTTTCGATACTGAAGAATATCCTGGAGGCAGTCATGTAAAAATGAAAGTTAATCTACCAAAATTTTACGTCCTTCACCGACAAAAATTAAAAATTTCTCTATATTTGTGAGCAGACCACTAACTCTAAGTAGTTCGCTGGAAGGCATAAAAAAAGAATTATCAGTTGGATTTCAAATTCGTACGGCTGAAATTAACTTAGTTACGAGCTGCAATGCGACAAAATAACTCGTTTTCAACAAAAAAAATATATGAAAATGAAGCAGGGACTGAAATTCCAATATCTGTGTATTGTATTATCAGACGACGGAAAATGTGACACGGAAATTGGAAGGCACAGAGAAATAGTCAAAGCTATATTCCAGAAACTAAACAGAAAACAATCAAGAAGTAAAAAAGAAAGAAGTGTTGTATAATCTTCAATAAAGCATGATGCGCATGTAGCATTATGTTTAATGTTTCCGAATGGGGGGAGGACAGATGTTTTGCGTCTGATTTGTTTGAATTCATGTTGGTAAAAAACAAACGCGTGAAACGTTTGAATGATTCTCTTTTCAGCTAAGCAATGAGATAAATTTCAAGAAAGACTATCCTTGTTTGGCATACAGTCTATGACAAAGAAAACTCTGATTTTAAAATCTTTTTGATTTGAGGCTTAAAAGTCCGTAAAATCAAACTGTTATATCAACCACAGTAGCAGCGTGGTGAGTCCTATGCTACGTATAGATGTTTAAGGAAGTTTGAAGACGATTATGATAATGATTATGATGATGGTATAGCAGCGAGTGTTGCACAATCACAGTTGAAAAAGAGACCTGAAGGGAAAGAGATACGTTTCTACCACAAGTATAATACACACAGACAGACAGACAGACAGACAGCCAGCCATACAGACAGACAGACACACACACACACACACACACACACACACACAATTCAGGAGCATTCGAGCAAGTGTTTTTCTTTCAATGTCGAGCAGAGTGATCCCCTGGTAGTTAGCGGAATCTGACTCCTCTCCATTGTTTTTTCACAATTTTTTCATATTGTCTTTTCACAAAGCTATTTTGCTAAAAGAGACTGTCCCATTCGGGTGCTGAGATAAATATCTTTTATATTTACTTACGTGATATCACTGATATTGAGCATTTTATTCCCTAAGTAGAGTATGCCTTAAACTATATGTTTATCATAGGTCACAAACACACCCACACCTGCACACACACACACTCTTCACACATATATATATATATATATATATATATATATATATAGGATGTGATTGTTAAATTGTTGCCATATTATGTTTTCAACTTCACGGATTGTATGTTTTTGATTTTTTTTCGATTGCAAAGTATAGTAGGCATTTGGACGACGTCTGTAAGAAAAAGAGACCACCAGGACTCAATTCACTCTGCCAGGGACGGTGGAGACTATTCATCATTAGTTCTCGAGGCTGGGAAGAATCTTGCCTATAGGTGGGATTGTTAGGAAAAAAAAAAAGAAAAAAGATTTCATTTCCACACGTGATTTTAAGTTGACATTACGAAAACTATAGCGTTTTCTCAATTCTTCTATTTAATAAGGAAATTTCGTTTTGTTGTTAATAGTTACTTTCCCTTGAAAAAGTCCACATTGAACGAAAACGTCGGTTATTAACAGTTTACGTATTGTCTTTTTACCTTTATACATATTGTTTATTTCTAAAGTTTAATTTCATAAATATATATATATATATATATATATATATATATATATATATATACCGAGAGGACATTTTACGGAAACATACATAGATTCAGAATGAAAAACAGTCACATAGTGGAGAAAACTACCGTAGAAGATATAAGGTTCCCAGAACATATTAAGGAGAAGTCAGTGCGAAATAACGGACAGCCTAAAGGTATTTATGTTGGTAGTTGAGAAAACACGAACAGAAAGAAATGGAAAAGTTTCGCCTAAGCGAATGTAAACCTTTCATCTACCGATTATAAAAATAGCAACATCAAATAAAGCACTCAGAAAACAAAATAAAATGAAACAACCTTTTTCGCCTTTGTCAACTGAAAAATACCTTAACACGAGTGTTATAAAATGTGCGCCATATAAATAAAGAAACGTGGTCAGCCATTTTCACACCTGCCGCATGCATGTGTATCTATGTGTGGATTGGGATGTGAGGAAAGAAAAATAAAACTTCCTTTACCAAATTATTGCTGCGATGATGTATCTCTGTCACTGCCAATGAGAGCTCATCAAGGACGCTGTATCTTTCCATTTATGTCTTCCCTATCTATTCATCTGGTCCTTTGACTGTTCGATCTGTAACGAAAATATACACGACTTTTGTATTTTGCCATTCGCTTAATTTTCATTAGATTCTTTTTTTTTTCACAGAGACCGGAAAGTACCACATATTTATGAGACTGACTTCTGCCATATACTGAAAAATTCAAGATACAATCTACTAAAAATACATGTCCAAAATTTCATATATATATATATATATATATATATATATATATATATATATATATATATATATATATTAGAGAGAGTTTTGAACAACCAACGGATTTCGAAGAAACACCTAACAATTGAAGTGCCCATCTCTTGTTTATTATTTAATAGTTTACATATATTCTAGAGGGGGTTTTATGATATGTTCAATAATCATGATTTCAGTCCGAAGTCGGGCGAACGGCTGACAGGCTGATCGGTTGAACTCTCTGCCTTCGGGCGGGAAGGAACCTGGACGAGGCTACGCCGAAGGGCGGAGTCTCTTTCGGGGAGGTAAACCGACCCTGAACCCGTTTATACGGGTTCAAAGGGCATATTTTTTTGCCCAGCCCACGGGCTCGGAGATCTCACGTTAAACCAGCCTTGTGCCACATGATGTCCTCGTGGGGGGTGACTAGATATCGTTCAATAATCATAATAATGGTAACAAAATTAACCCATTATGATATAAAGTTTTCGTAAAATATTAGCTAATATTTTTAAGCTACCTTTCTAAGTAATCGTAAATTTAGAGCAGGCAGATTTAACTTCATGTAATCTCCACCTTATCATATACACGTCACGCATTCATGGTTTTAATAGTTTCAGTAATCTCGTAATCTGTCTATCTATCTATCTATCTATCTCGAAAGAACGGTGAATAGGTTTGAAAAGAGGGAATAGTATTAAGGAAGGAGGATCAGGAGGTCACAACAGGAAAATGGATCATAATTTCAACGTTCAGCTTAGAAAATGTCTAAGTAGTTTGGCGTAGTTCAAAAACGAGTTATGAAATCGCACAGGAAAACTATGAGGCAACTTGTTACTCTAGGACATAAATTTAGAAGGTTAGAGAAGGCGATCATCATATTGAATAAGTTGGAAAATTATTCGGGAATAATATATATATATATATGTATATGACGTTTGGTATACCGTGTGCTTGATCCCATAACTGTCCAGGTTTCAATTCTCGGTAGTGAATGTGCACTGCTGATGTAGGACGAAACGGCCGTCCAGTGTTTTCTGCATTCTGTTGAGGTTTCTTCTAGACTTGATGAATTAATATATATATATATATATATATATATATATATATATATATATATATATATATATATATATATATATATATATATATTAGAACCTTATTTCAATCCTTCATAATCTTCCGATATTTAACTATGATTTATTAATGATGAACATATCATTTTCTTATATGATCGATTTCCTCGCATTTTTTGGGTTAAGCTTGTAGTATAATTATACAATAATTATTGCTCAAAGTAGAGACCCAAAGTGTTATAAAAACCTCGCAGAATTCCAACACGATATCTTTTAATCATTTCTAAGATACAACAGTTCAGAGCTTAATTTAACAAATGGAAAATTTTACTGTTACACCTGATATATGTATATATATATATATATATATATATATATATATATATATATATATATATATATATATATATATATATATATATATATATATATATATATATATATATATATATATATATATATATATATATATATATACATATATATACATATATATATATATATATATATATATATATATATATATATATATATATATATATATGTATATATACAAATATACATATATATATATATATATATATATATATATATATATATATATATATATATATATATATATATATATATATATATATATGCGCACAGACACACACATATATATATGATTAGGAGATCAGCCAATTCTGATGAATTGCTTTCACACTTTCGGTATCTTCAAGGGATTTCTCTCAATTGATTTCCTAACGGTTTATTTTTTTTAATTAATGTACGCTATGCGTGGTATAATATGGGTGTGGGATGAGGATAAAAGCAACTGTATTCGAAATGTATTACTGGACTATTAAAAGAAATATACATACTTTCTTTTCATCCCGATTCATTTGAGCTAAAATGTAGCTTTTTATTATGTATGCAACAGGTCATAATTTCGAATCTGTCATTTAAAATTTTTAATGTGTCTGGAAATGTTATTATATCTAACTTTTCTAGTTTACAAAGGTTTCAGATATTAGTGTTATTTTTGTTAGGTTTGGCTTTTTAAAGTTTTCTTGTTCACAATATTATCTTTTTATTTATTTCTTTAATTTCCACACATGTTTATTACTTGTGGTTATAACACATCTTCTTAAATTTAACTTCAGTACATCCTATGTATATTTTCTGGCCATTTGTATCCATTAATTTTGCTTTGTAAATGACTGCTTCAGTTTTAAAAACTCTATCTAATGAGTATCTACTTTCATTGTTAACGATATTTCACTGCACGTTAGTTAGAGATACAGGTTCGATTCCTATGAGATACAATTTTCTTTAGTATGGCTTCTTAATCTACATCAATTATTCTTAATGTCACGGTTTAAGAAAAAAACAGGGTACCAAATCAAACACGTGTTCTTATTATGAATAAATTTTATAGTAATATGATAGATAGATGGATAGATAGATAGATAGATAGATAGATAGATAGATCTCTGCTGTATTTATGGGAGCCAGTATAACTCAATGGCGATGATAGTGATTTATATTCATGTTAAATGAGTGGGCATAGCAACAATCCACTCTTGTTAATTCGATCTAAGAAATTAATCACTAATTTATATTTACATTTGATACGACATGTAATGTATATCTGCATTAACCAATAAATAATTCTGAAGCTCTCTTCAAATCTTGGCTCTTCTTTCTAAGAAACCTGTCTTGCTGACTGTCTGCCGATTAGAAAAAGAAACCTGAGGACATTTTTCAGTTGATCTATTTATAGATAATGCGTGATTATTCGCCGGCTTGATTTCTGTATGTTTTGTCATTCTCCATCAGCTAATAACGTGAGACCAAAATGGAGGATTCTTATTTCAGTAACACAGGAAGATGACATTTATTAGATTGGGAGTGAAACGACAAATCTACAAATAAATTCCAGAATGGCATTCCTTTTTCAAATAAACATTGTTTTCAATATCAACTCCTTTCGTACAAGTTAATTATGCATAATGGAGATACGATTACATTTTCTTAATAAGCAAGCGTACAGTAATATGACAGACCTTCGATATTCGACTGGCATTAATAGAATATACACGATACGAATCATATAGAATTCTCGGAGTATGATGAATATAAACAGTATATTTTTATATTGTTACATTTTTTTTATTGCAAATAGCGTAAGTCTTTATATGAAGTCAGCAAGTATATTTTTATCAGTTCATAGCATCGATTGTATGTTTTTTCTTTTAGCGGTTCTGGGTAAGCTTGGATGATTTGTTTTGTTCTTGACTGTCGCACCAATATTGTTTTTAGTGTTCACTTCAGAATGTGAAAAAAATACTTAACTTTCTTTGTTTTCTGGTTTGTTTGTTTATTCTGCAGGTAATACATCATTCTATGTATAATAGGTTAAAAGTGTTTTGTTCAGATTATTTATTAAGACGACTTTCAAGCACACTGAGGGAAGATGTCACGATGTTTGTAAGATTGCAAATGTCATTTAGTCTGTTGATTAACAAAAAAGGGATTTTAGAACTATACACCGTTAGAAGCAAATACAATCTGTTATCGTGAATCTCTAAGCGTATCTTAGACATTTCACAAGACCGAAAGTAGTGGTTTTCTAAGCACTACTTAGATTTGGAACAAGGCCGACAGTATTGGTCAACCAGTGAGTATCAACCTCACTATTTAGTCGTAACTTATCTAGCGGAACAAGCTTGCTAAACATTAAACCACGTGGACGTGCTCAAGCAATGTGTTTTCTTAACACAGTAGATTTTCCTGTAGAGTACATGAACACAATCTTAACACGCTAGTTATTATTAGTTTGTTTTCGTTAGCAAGTAAGATTTTTACTGGTTAGAGTTGCGTGCCGTACATATAACTTATTTTGAATTCAGGCTTGTCATTCTCCTAAGCTGCTTACCAAGCAGGGCTAGAGAATGCAGTCTTCGCGGTTATTTAACCCAGGGAGAAGAGATCTTATCTTGCTAACGGTACCATTGTGAAGGCGGAAGCAACTGTTTCGGTTAAAATTTTAATTCGATACGCCAAACCAGCATTCTACACGAATATGTACCTCGAACATCTTATTAGCGGCATAGTCATATATACTGCATAATATCGCAGTATATTTGTTTTTAAATACATCCATACGTAGAAATAAAGACGATGTCCTGCATGCTACAAAATATGTATATTTGAGCATCCTGATTCATATCTTACTTTTTCGTTTCTAACATTCTGCAACTTGTGTAATGGATAACGGCTCATGATGAGAACCCGGAGAATCGAGTTCGAATTTCAGTCCTCTTTTTGATAGCTGTACATCCTTTTACGTGAAAATATATTTGTGAAAGTTAGAAAGATACATTCTTCCCCATAGGTAAGGGATTTTAATTAGTAATATTTGTATATGTAAATCTCATTTTTATTTCAAGAAAAAATATTAAGACAATATATACCCGCATTAAAAATTATTTGTATAAAAATCATTAGTATAATCGAAAATATAGTTTGACCTAAAGTAACCTACAAAGGTTGGATAACCCGTAAAAAATAAATCAATCGTTTCTCATGGCTATTTTGTCAGTATATAAATGATGTTTTTGAAAAAACTATCTTTCAATAAATTTACATCAGGTGTGATTTACTCTCTGTCGGCGATCATTATAGAGGCGATGCGACGACACACGATCTTTTTGTCAGAGATAATTTCCTTTCCAGGAAATTTCGATACATGTATAATTTTTATATTTGATGTTTAAGCCCACTGACATATATATATATATATATATATATATATATATATATATATATATATATATATATATATATATATATATATATATATATGATGTTTAAACCGATTGTTGGATATCTGGCTACAGTGATTTTTTAAAGCACGGAGCAAAAAATTGGTGAGATAATTTTCAATTCCAATCGAGATCATTACATCCCCATTTTGTACATTAACATGGATATGATGATAAACTAAGTCCGGTTGCAAGGCCTCTTATCAAAAGATTCGAGGTTTTGAGGCGATGTTGATCCCAGGTTCACCCGAACCCGGTGTGATTGCACGTGCTATGATACCAGTTATGCCCAAATAGTGAAACCCCAAACAAAAATTAAAAAAGACATTATAGTTAAAGTAGAAGAGATAACCGTTGTTACACGGAGTCATAATCACAACGATGCTTGTAAGAATTGACAGTAGGAGGAGAAACCCTGAAAAGGACTGTTCATTGAGAGAGTAAAAATTAAATAGCGGTAACTCTAAAAAGGGCTTGGCAGCTTTCACTGAGAGTTTAACAATCAAATTGTGGTACCTCTAAAAAGGGCTGGAATACGGTCCCTGGGTGTTTAACACTCACATAGTGGTATCCCTCAAAAGAGCTGGAATACGTCCCCTTAGAATGTTACCGTTTAGAAGTGTAAACCCTAAAATGCCTTGTTTTCGTTTATGCACAGAAAGAAACGGTAGTATACAGGAAATATGACATAGTGAAATGGACGCGGAATCTAATGCCGATAAAATAGAAATAGACACAGTCATTAAGAGGTAAACAGAAAATACGTGAAGTGCAATACTCAACTATATTATGCGCAGAAACAGGGTCAAAACCGAAAGACTGAATGGTGGATATATGAAGAGCCTACAACACCTCTCTGTGGACAACATGTTTAGTTTTTTCTGTTTGAAGTGAAACTGAATACATATATTTCTTGTACCAACATATAGCTGTCCATTGGAGATTGATACCTCGCCCAAATATGGACCTGATGTAGAGAGCATTTTTCCTTGAGACTTGTTGATTGACATCGCAAAGCAAAGTCCCAGAGGAAATTGAAGTCTGCGTAGAGCAAAGGGGATTTCTGCAACTGATGGAATGACAGGTATCCTAGGTATGAATACACCCTCTCCCATACCACATCCTTTGAGAATAGTTTATTCAGTAACATGTTTCAGTAGTTTCTTAACCATAAGGCCATTGCAGAGTCTTGGCAGTTCCTCAGCAATATTACCGGGGCTCAGGTGTTGAGGCGTAATCCATGAGGCGTTAGTTCAGAGATGTTCAAAGTGTTAAGGAACTCTACTGGATAGTGAACCACGTCTTGTGAATCGGCAATTGTGTCAGTTGACTTGCATGTTTGAAGGCTTCCTGGTAGGAATTTCAGCATTTCTTCATTGATTTTAGAAACACTGGTTTGTTTAGGAGCCAATATTCCCCACCCCCCCACCTCGCAAAACCAACTGGGTTTTCCAAAATTGTTAGCTAGATCTGGAAAGACTGCAACTTTGAGGTCGTGAACAGTATTTAAAACGCAACATATTTGTGAAACTGAGATCTCTCCCGCTTCTTCAGATGACACGTTTCCGTCACTGAACGCTGGATCCCCCTTTGAAAATTGCGCTGGACCTAGGTACCCGAACAGTCCAGCACTCATGTTGGTTTTAAGAGGCAAAATGTTGATTTGAACCACAGAGGTGATGACTTAATGATATGGCTTCACGGCATCGGCCCTTAAACATTTGGGAACAACGGGGAGATTTTGCTCAGTTCACCCCGTGTTATGACACCATGGACAGTGTAAAGTATAATCAGTTTAATTAAATAACAGAAGTTTAATCAGTTTAATCAAACAAATAGCAAAGTTAAAGCGAATATACTTGATGACAAAAATATTTTAAAGCAATCCTTTAAGTAGTGCTAATATTGTTGCTAAATTTGGTGTGAAGTAAATTTTAATCAAATATCAGTAGGTTAATCAGTTTAATCAAATAAATCGCAAATTTAAAGCGATTTAACTTGATACAAAATTAGTTCGAAACATTCCTTGAAGCATAAGTAATGTAAGTGCAAATTTTGGAGCGAAACGATTGGAATCTGCGGAAGTTACTTACAAAAAAGGACTCTACGCAATTATTCTCGGATATGTTACGATAAACGCGGATGACCTTAAAAATACAATCAAGACAATTGTCCTGTCATAAGAAATAAAAGTATCAAATTTGGAGAAAATCGCTTGAAATATCGGGGATTTATGGACAAGAAATTGATTTTATAAAAAAGGTTTTCGCGGTTTTTTGTTATACACGTGGAATCAGGAAAAAAATAAAGTTGGTCCTAACGACTTTTAAAGTATAAGCTATCAGTGTGTTAAAGTTGAATGAGATCGGTTGAAAAATTGGAAATGTATAATGAACATACACACACAAACACACAGATATCTTCTGTATTATATATACAATACTAAAAATATATTTGTATAATATTACCAGCAGTGCATTTTTGTATGTACAAATAATGCATTTCTGTAGGGAAATTAGCAGAAATACATTTAAAAAAAAAACAATAAAATTCATGGGCTACAAACCTATATATCTAAAAAGGGATATGTTCACTTTGAAAGTAAAATATTATGTAGAAAATAAATATTGGTAGTTGAAAGTATAAAATTACCTACAAAGTATTTAGAAAGACATCGATATGCCGCAAAACAAAATCAGATGGCTTTAACAGGAATATTGGAATATCTAGATATCTACTATAGAAAAAGGGCAACTGTGAATTCTTACACTATTTACATTATTCGGACTATTGTCCTCATCTTTGTCGCCATATTTATTACAACATTTCGGTCGTTGTACGCTCCGGCCTTCTTCAGGTCGTTGGAGTGTCGAATTGAACACTTTATTTCGCTCACTGGGGTAAACTGTTCTAGTTCCACGTGCCATGTTTTTAATGGATGTCAGTTTTCAATTATCTCCTGTTAATTCCCCTCTCGAAGTTCTCCACCGCCTTAACCGGGTATTGAACTAACACACTTTGGGTCCTGTCACTGGATCTAACTAAAGACTTTATCCACTGAATCATGTATCCTCAACCGCCGAAACGTTTTAATAAATATGACAACAAAGATGAGGACAATAGTACGAATAATGTAAATAGTCTACATATGACCTCATCTCTGAAATATAGACAGATTCTAAATTCCTAGTTTGTTTTGGTTTGGTTGTTTTGTTTTACGGTATATCAACCTCAGTTGTTTTTTAGTGACAAAAAAAGATTTTCATTGTTATTGCTGGTATTAAAACCTATCATTACCCTTTCCTAGTGTTTTCACCCCAATTTGGGTCCTATAGCTGGGACCATAACCAGTGGTACTACGCCAGGTCAGGGTAGACGTTTGAACAACAGCAATTAAGAGGTAGTTCCACGTTCTTCAAAACCATCTGATCAGATTGCTGCCGGATGTAGTTTATCGTCATACCCAGGACGCTCTGAATTCAAAACAATATATATGCAGGGTGGGTTTTATGCTTCAAATATAATTGCGATCTGCTCAGCGTATTTGCAGTATAAACCATAGTTTTTTTTTCAGTAGGTATTGAAAGATGATTGGTTGGTTGATTTTGTTTAGTGACATATAAATGTCTATGTGAAATCTAAATATTTGAACACAATTATATGTCTTCTAAATATATGGTGAACGTAATTGTATTCAACTACATATACAATGTCTTGGGCATTTTTTTCTATAAAATGTGTTGTTAGTAATTCTTCTATAATATGTATTTCTGGTTATTTTGCTTAAAAATTGCATTGATGATAATTTTAATATAAATATGCATTGTTGGTATTTTTGCAAAATGTTGGCATGTTTTTTATATATATAAACATGTATTTTTTAGTATAAAAATGTATTTATATGCTTTCATAGTGGTTTTGTTTATTATTTGAGAGCTTGCTATTTACGCATAGATGGGGAATTTAACAGGTGCTAATACCTTGGCACAGGGTGGACCGGGAAACAACAATAATTAAGAGGTGGGTCCTCGCTCCTCAAAGTCAACAATTTCCAAATCAGAGGCGTTGCTGATGGATGTAGGTCTTTCATCATACATAGGACTACTGTTAAATGTAAGAAATCATACTGATTTGCCGTGTGTTTTCAATTAAAAAAAGACCAGTATATGAAACTAACTAAATGAATATGTCTGCTAATGAAAATTATACATAGATATGAATCTAAAACTAATGTCTCGGTAACAAAAAATTGTTAATTCATTGAATTTAAACAGGATTTGTTCATGACGTGTAATGATCACAAGTGTACCTGATAAATATTTAGTAAATATGAAAATGTTCTGATAACGAAAATCAAAAATGTAATTAAAATGAACTTTAGAAATATTTATAAGAACAAGAGAAAATAAATATTCTAAATAAATGTTAAAATCCAAGGAAGCATTCTTAAAACGTCACCATTCTACTCACTTCCTTAAATAAAAATATATATATATATATATATTTTGCCATTGAAGTACTGACTTGGAAAGTGGATTTGAAAGAGGACTTCGCAGCACCTCCTCGTACATCTGAGGTTTACGTGAGAATATCAAATAAAATATTCTTTTCTCGGTGGAGGTGTCATCATCTTTGAATAGTAAGTTGTGTTGGAGCTTTGCCAATATTTTGTTAGAATATACTTAGAGAATTTGACTTTAAAATGACAGGTATTTTTATCAATACTCATTCTGTGGTCATTAATCTAAATTCTAGATATTTGCAGAATGGAAATCAGAGAGCATTTACTTCAATATTCTGTCGAGATATCTTTCATGGAAAATTTTCTCGATTAAAATGATTAAAATCAGCATATGTTTATGGCTTTCTACTGATATTGTGACAGAATCATCAGGGGTTAAAAAATTACTGCTTTCCTTTTCATAGAGAATTTCAGCAAACTCAGCCGTGGTATCCGACTTTGCACCTTCGGAAATATCTCGGAGCCATTTCCTTACCACTTAATATGAACGAGAAAAAGTAATCCATAATAAAAACCGCTTAAATAAGAAAGACTGTTAACTATATGCTAATTAAACTGCTCATTGAAAGCAAGACCATCATACCCGTTACCAAGAGTTTGGCCATTGAGACAGGGAATCCTCTAAACAAAACTTTAGCCGCAATTAAAGTAGATAATAATATTTTTCCACGACATCTTTTAATTATTTGTTCCTGTTCACCGAGTTTAAAGGTACAAGACGAAAAGATGGGCAACTTTCAAGGTATCCATGAATAAAAGAAGAATAAATAGATTCAAAGAGGAAAAAAATGGGGATTGACCCAATTGTTTGGCTGCAGTGTGCAGCTATTAGAAAATATACAGTTTATTGGATAATTACAAATGCAAGCAGAAAATATTTAAATTTATTATTGAAAAATATAGTTACGGTATAAAACATTTTCCTCGGTGTTTGTGCCAAGGATTGTTACTGTTTTTAGATTGTGTTATCGTTGATTTTTTACGAAAGTGATTCGTAATAAGAAATTTAAGATCTGTTTCAATGTGACGTATTTGAGCATCAGTATTTCAGTAGCTTTTTTAAATTTAGTTCGAGTCATATCACGGTCAACCTACAAAACACAAATTTTCTCTATTACTGTTATCTACTTTTTTTTCTTAAGTGGTATCCTTCTCTAAGACTACAAAGCTTAGTTTACCGTGTCTTTAACCGAGAGGCACAGAAGTAAACATATGGATTTATAACATTGTGTAGAGCCATTATGCGCTAAACCCGGCTAAAATCTTAAACTCAGCATTCTTATCATACTTACCTCACCGTTTACCTATGTGTTACGCGCACTTTTCCTTCAGGACGCAGGAGATCCTGACCCTCAATTTGATTTTGAATTCTTGCAGAAGATAGTAAACGTTTTCCCGTTGATTTCGCAACGGTTTGAAATGCAAAAACTGTCTTCATTCAGACTTCCGCGAGGGCCCCATATATAGAGTTCGTTAACTCATACCTACGCCAGGGATGAAGACAAATATTTGAGTATTTGAACAAAAGTGAACGCAAAAACTAAACAGGAGCTTTATCTTTCTTTTCGTTGTTTCTTTCAAAGTAACATTTATGAAAATTAAATTATGGAAACGTATATTTAGTAATATCTATTTTAAAAAAAAAGAGACACAAGGACATTATTAGAAGAATTCGCTTCTGAAAAGCTGAGATTTTATTTGGCTTCAACAAATCCCATCTATATTTATGAACCTTAGGAGAGGTGTTAGATGCACGCATTGAACAAAAAAAAATCTCTACTGTTGCAAATCACTATGAGACAAGCCTCGAGGACGCTAATTCATGGCGAAAATAAATCATTGTAAGATATTTATTGCCGTGGAGAAACTATTTTATGAAGAACATTAGATAGAACGTTTTATCCTCTCAATATATTTTTTGTAAAAGACAGGATTAAATATGAACGTAATGTCTATGGAAACATTTTCTCATAGGCGGAGGGTTGAAGAGCGAATAAAGAAGGACAAATGCGATGAATAAGACTTTTTACTCTCTCTCTCCTCCCTCTCTCTCTCTCTCTATATATATATATATATATATATATATGATAGAGAGAGAAGTGTGATTGATGAGTAGAAAAAATTCGCGAAAGAGATAGAAATTTAACGACAGATTAAGAAAGGCCTAAGAGAAAACGGAAAAATATAGGAATATCGCAAGTTAGAGGAATAATCATTATAAATTATGAAAAAATATTCAAAGAAAAGTATTAATTATGAGGGTTCTATTTTAAAGAATAATTAAAACATGAAAAATGAGATGAATTCAGGAAATAAATCTGAAGAAAAGTGTACAGATGTCGGAGAGGAAGAAAAAGTTACCTACCAAAAGAGTTTCTCTGAGATGGTAACGCAGAGGAGTAATAATGATGGTAAAGAGCCAATGGTTGCTTAGAGCTGCTAGAAATCCATGATTGGCCACATCCTGAAATATATCCAACGCTTAAAAGAGTGAATATTATACATGTACAGAATAACAACAGACAGTCATTTTTCTTAGTAATAGGAAGAAACATAAGAAAATAAAGTTCTTTAATGTCAACAGAATACATAAAGCACTAGACAGTCGTTTCCTCGTATATTTGGGACTCATCGTCGTTGGTATAGTTGGTATGGCGTTTGCTCATACCGTAGCTATCCGGGTTTCAATTGTTGGTAATGGATGTGCACTGAGTCCCAAATATAGAACAAAACGTCGGTCCAGTGCTTTCTGCATTCTGTTGAAGTTTCTTCAAGACTCGAGGAATTACTTATGATTATCTCAAACCCACCTTAATTTCTTCACACACACACACACATATATATATATATATATACACACACACACACACATATATATATATATATATATATATATATATATATATATATATATGAATGTTAAACAAAGGCTAATTATTCACAAACACGTAGAGGACTAACATGGAGAACACAAATTGCATTTACAATTGAGACAACGAATAGGAACGCAAATATAATATTAAAGTAACATCGGAAACAATCAGTTTGCCTAAATTTTTACGGAGGAACGGAGATATCGGATTTTGAACGTTTCCCCATCAAATCCTAAAGGATTTTTAGGTTATCTTTCTCAATATATCTTACAAACCACATGAGTGTAAAATCAGCGACATTTCAAATGACAGATATTTCTGTGAATATTAAATTATCTTTGGAAAAAATACATATCAACAACATTTTCACCTCAGGTTAAGAAATAAATATTCATAAATAATCTCCAAACATAAGCCAGGAAAATAAAATCCCCAGATAACGGAACCATAAAACAGGAATTTAAATAACTCATTCAATTTTTATCGTAATCTCATTCAAATCTATAAAAGAAACTTAAAATCCGAAACCGATATCTTGAATGATACCCGATCACATTTAAAAAGCCTGACACTTTAAAAAAATATATATTCTTGATGTTTTAAATGAGTAAGCTCTTTCAAAATATATTGCTTTATTTAAATTGCTAAACTCACACGCATATCTATCAACAATGCACAATAAACTTGCCTTACTTTCGCAGATTTAAATTTAAATAATATTGCACTATGAATCCGAAATATTCATGTTGGGTATCGGATACATTTTATAGCGATACGACGGGAAATGATCTCCCTTTAGTTCCTCAAAATTCATAAGGGTCAAATTATGGCCGGTAAATAATGTCAATTCGTGGATTGACAAAACTTGAGCTGCTATATCAGAACTGGCATAGGCATGACATCTCTGCCGACGCCAGTAGCCGATGATAGAGCATGAGAGTGGTAGACGTCATCTCAAGCCGACAGCGGTAGAGAGAAGGGAATAGCCCACATGGGAGTTCGTAAAAAAAAAAACAACGACTTGGCCGTTTGATCTTCGGAAAGACTAAAAGTAGCACCCTCTCTATCTGTCTATAGACGAGGTATTACGTACACTATTTACGCTATTCGTACTATTGTCCTCATCTTTGTCGCCATATTTATTACAACATTTAGGCCGTTGTAGGCTCCGGCCTTCTTCATGTGGTTGGAATGTCGAACTGAACCCTTTATTTCGCTCACTGGGGTAGACTGTTCTAGTTCACGTGCCATGTCTAATGGATGTCATTAATCAGTTATCTCCTGTTAATTCCAGTCTCCAAGTTCTCCACTGCCTTATCCGAGTATTAAACTCACACACTTTCGGTCCTGTCACTGGATCTAACCAATGCCTTTATCCACTGGCACAATGAGAACTTGGAGAGAGGAATTAACATGAGATAGCTGATGACTGACATCCATTAAACATGGCACGTGTAACTTGAACATTTTACCCCAGTGAGCGAAATAAAGGGTTCAGTTAGACATTCCAACCACCTGAAGAAGTCCAAAGCGTACAACGGCCAAAACGTTGTAATAAATATGGCGACAAATTTGAGGACAATAGTCCCAATAAGGTAGATAGTGTAGCACCTTCATGTTTGTTGCATTTCCGCTCGACCGTTTTTTATTCATATGTTAAAATGTTATGTGTAGGAGAAAATTAGTCATACGTATTTATATTTATATATATTTTTTCTTTTTCTAAAGAAAGGAAAATATTTTTATTTATTTATTAATTTGTTTTATTACGTAAACTTCATTTTATTTGTATTTATTAAACAGTATCTGTTTTTGTCTACAGGAATGTGCGAGAAATCATATGAGAAATATATGCGCTCTTCACCACGATTGCAAACTGCGTTCCGATAGGGGAAACTGTCATTAAATTTGATGGAATTTGGCCTCTCATTTAGGGATCGTGTCGATGGACAAACATCGTCAGAACTGTGACTTTAAACATATATTCCCCGATTCAAGAAATTATCATTAAATAAGATTTCTGGAATATTCAGTTCGTGTGGCCTTCTGTCTTTATCGTGCAAGCTTCAATACAACAGTGCTAACATTTACATGTGGAATTCACACTAGTGTTATTCTCCAAAGATTATTTCACGTGGCTTCCATTATTCTCGCCTACATATCCCCCTAATATCCACCTTTTGCTTCCATCTACTTTGAGTGGCTCTTTTGCATTATATTGGATGAAAAATATTAAAATAAAATTGAATTGCAAATGTTCAGACAAGATCCATGCTTTATGAAATTGTTATAGTATTCAGTTTAGTTTAGGATACAGAATGCTATTACCATCGTTTGGAATCTCTCTCATCACTATCTATTCAAAATGTAAGGAGGCAGTTCCACTAAGAGATCCTTTTTCCAAGAGCTGCAACATTGCGGAACAAACATCCTCATGGATGCTTCCTGAATACTAAAGTCAATCTCACCAAGTAAAGTACCATTCATTATATGTCCTCCTTATTCTTCCCTTCCAATACACTCCTCTTTCATGCCATCCCGTATTTTTCACCATTGTAGTGGGGGAATTTTTTCATGAAAAAAAACTATCTCAAAAAACTTGTATTTAGTAAGATATATGCTAGTCATATTGAGAAATCGCGTGCTAATGATTAAATCATAATTTTAATTTTTTTTTAATATTTTTACCGTAAGTTCGCTCATGACTGATGAGATAAAATGATGGAATTGTTTAGTAAATCACGAAAAATGTCTCAAGGGTTTGGTACCTGATAGTTTCATATACCTTTATTTCTTGGTTAGTAAATTAATCCTTTGTTTCTCTCTGTGATTATCAGTAAAAAAAAAACAATCTGCGATTATTTAAGTAATTATTTGATATTATCTGGGCAATTGTTTTCATCCAGAATACATACTAAAAACAAACCTCATGTATACTAAGGATTCATTATTGATTATCATAATCTTGACAACATTATATAAACGAATGCCACCAAAATACACAAGAGTTGCAGAGACTCGTGTACATTGTAGTAAAAGAGGAAGCTGGAAGAAAGGACTTTAAAATACAAGACAGAAAATATGATTGTCAGAAAGCGGAATAGAAGACAGAATATATGATTGTCAGAAAGCGGAATAAAAAACAGAATATATGATTGTCAGAACGCTGAATAGAAAACAGAATATATGATTGTTATAAAACGGAATAAAAAACTATATATGATTGTCAGAAAGCAGAATAGAAAACAGAATATATGATTGTCAGGAAGCTGAATAGAAAACAGAATATATGATTGTCAGAAAGCGGAATAGAAAACAGAATATATGATTGTCAGAAAACGGAATAAAAAAAGAATATATGATTGTCAGAAAGCGGAATAAAAAACAGAATCTATGAATGTCATAAAACAGAATAAAAAACAGAATATATGATTGTCATAAAACGGAATAAAAAAAAGAATATATGATTGTCAGAAAGCGGAATAAAAAACAGAATCTATGAATGTCATAAAACGGAATAAAAAAAAAGAATATATGATTGTCATAAAACGGGATAAAAAAAGAATATATGATTGTCAGAAAGCGGAATTGAAGTCATAAAACGGAATAAAAAAAAGAATATATGATTGTCAGAAATTGTAATTGTCAGAAAGTCGGTAATTATATAAAGGAAAAAAATCAGTCAAAAATACATTACGAAACAGGTGAATTTCGTTAGAAAATAAAGAAACCTGTACTTAAGTGCTATGCAATATCAATCCTCCTATATGTCATCAATGGTGAAAATTTCTTCACGGGTAAAGATGAAAGATGGTTGCGCGGATATATTGTTCTATAGAAGAATGTTAAGAATAACATGGATTGGACATGTGCTTAAAGGGGAACTTTTGGGATAAATCTAATCAAAACGAACACTTATATTCAGAATCAGAAATAGGCATCGCGAAGTATTGGTGCACATACTCTGAAAAGAAGGTTTAGAGAATTTGACACTCACGGGTCATATTGAAAGGTAAAGGCAGAAATGTAAACTGAAAGTAACCTAAATAACAATATATGGAGTCGTAGTGTAATTGTTAGCAAGCCTGTCTCGCTAGATCAATTAAGATTAAATAATGGTTTCGATACTGATCCATACATTCGGCCTTGTGCCACATCTAAACTTAAAAAAATCTTCTGGGATCTTTGACGTGATGTAACGGTCAGAAAACCTGTTTTCCTAGGTCATTTATAACTAAAATAGTGAGTTCGATCGTCACTGGGTGCTACATCTTTGCTACGCTTAGAAAATCATCTTGGATTTCGACGTGTAATGGTGAGAAATTGTGTACCACAAGTTTAGACTGAATAGTGAGTTTGATCGTCACTGTGTGCTCCATGTTTTCTGCCTTGTGCCACACCTAAGCTAGGCTTAGGGAATCCTCATAACAATAAATACAGGAGATGGAGTTGGAAGGATAGTAAAATAACAATCATTGCCTAGAGAATAATGATAATAATAATAATAATAATAATAATAATAATAATAATAGAATGCTAAGGGGAGCCATGATGGCCTACGTCCTGAAGAATGCTGGGACTTAAAAGATAAAGAAGTGCTGACAGTATTTATGCGCCCCTATATTAAACTTGTAAATAGATTATTGTGTATGTAATAAGGAATTTTAAGATATTTTCGTTTCTTGATGATTAATCGCACACTATTTGACTAGCTCAAGCAAGAAACGGCCACTACTTGATGAATCAACAGGCATATCGAATACAGCGCTATCGTAAAGGCAACGGCTCTTTTATTCTTGAGCCTTTAAATACAATTTAAGATGTTTTCGACATTTTGGGTTATTATGGTAGTTTTCTACCGATTTTTAGAGAATTCTATATCCGCTTCTTAGAAATGAGTAAGGTTAGGCCATAGCATGTTTCAACATTGTTTTTGTCCGATCACCGAAGTTAAGCCACATTGAGTTTGGTCAGTACTTTGATCGATGACCACTAAGGAATAACAGGTACTGTAAATTACGTTACATGCCTGGAAAGCCGGCGATAGATACATTCTCGCATATTATACCAAAAAGAAGATATGTGAAGGCACTTCTGGACTGACAATTTGCAAGACCGACCTAGAGTTGGGTGAAGGAAGAGACAAGAGAGATAGGTAATTTTCATTATAGTCGGAATATTTCGATTCAATAGAACTACTGTTCAAATCTGAAGATCGACAGAGAGTATTATGAGAAATGTTGTGTCTGGAAAAAGATCTACTATAACCAAGACGTGAAGAATAGTTGAAATAAATGGTATATTCTTTATTTCTAAGAATAAAAAAATACTTAGACGTCTTTGACAGTTTATTGAAGATTTAGTTTATTCGCAATAATATGGACTACAGCTTTCAAAAGTAGCAAATAATATAACGAAATGTTGACCGCCAACGGTAAGAGCGAAATCCGTATTATAAAATTCGTTCAGACTCGTCAGAAAATGTTGACATCCTGCAGAATATCTTAGAGAGTTATTCATTAAATCATTTAAAAGAATTTAGATCCTAGCGAATAGCAGCCTGAAAATAATGCCACTATAAACTTAAAATCATGCAAGTACCTCCTTAGAAGTTGAAAGGAGTCGTTGGGTAGAAACCATTTCTAACCAGTCGAACCAGAGAAGAAATTAGAATGGATATACACCTACAAGGATACTTCCATATTGATTCAGGTAATTCTGTGTAAACATAAGTCTCGGAAGTAGGGCTTATATAGCTGCATTGTCGGAAGTAAGAAGACATCACATAAAGAACAAGATAATAAAAAGAAAAGATGGGGTTTATCTCGACGAGACTGAAATTGCGACAATATCAATATCAAGTGTTCATAACATCTGATCTTATCTTTCAGATATGAATAGAAAAAAACATTTTTTTAATGATGCTACATAAACATGAGTAATAAATACTGTCTTATGATACTTATTTAAAAAGTATTTAAATTATCTTTGAAACACTTAGGTAGTGTAATGTTGATCTTTCATTTATCTTATAAGTAAATATTTGGTATTCCTTAGCCAAGTAGTTTGACATTCCTGAAATCTTTCTCTTAAAACAATTTTAAAGGGAAATAGGTTTCTCAAGTTCAGTTACTGTTATCGCTATTTTCGGTATGGTTGGGGGGTTCCTTACTAATCTTTTATTTGAAGTAGTGTGGAATGCTAATATCTAGATGTTCTCATTATTTTATAATGAGATGTGAATTATAAATTATATTCATTTTATCTGTTTCTGCTGTTGGAATTTTTCAAAACATGTGTTTTCTGGTATTTGGTACGGTTTATTTTGTTTGTGATTGTGTAGCGCCAATGCACAAAGTTCGAAGAATTGTGGTCTTCACCAATACCGGTATGACTCGCTGAAAGTGTGTTATATCTATTCCGGATGTAAGCGATGATTAATCGCGAAAAATAGATATTTTTTACGCTAAGTAACTTTCGAGCCATTAAAATCCTTTTTCCTTCTTTTTGTGGCATCTGTTCCGACAGAATTATTACCTTACACGTTGTTCTCTATTACTTCTCTTGTCGTGTATATATTCTGTAAGTACCAGCTAATCCACATCTCCTATACGTTATATATGACATAAATATCAACTGCCACTTATATTAAGTATGAGTTCCGCTGTTATTCCTACTTTCGTTAAAATGTCATTGTTGCACATGTTCTGTCGATGGTATTCTTAGCTTCTCATGTTAAAATGGCATGTCGTTCGCTTTAAGTCTCGTTCTGATCTGCAAAAAGAATGCCCTGCATTAGCTGCCATATAGGATATTAGATATTACATCCCAGAAGTATGTCCTTGTTTCTTACAAGATTCTCTGATATTTTAATACCTTAATTGATTTCTGGAAGACATCTTCCGCTATTTCTATGCAACTTCGGATATGAGTGTCATATTTTTCATCTTTCTTTACAGCACTAACCAGAGATTTAAATTTGTGCCCCTTCTTGAGTATGACGTAACCAATAAATAGCTAACACCTTGCTGATAACTGTGCCGTTAGTATCGAAATTTCAATTGGATGTACGAATTTGAAATTCTACTGAAACGGTTCATCTAATTCGACCGGCGATTTGCTTCACCGCCTGGTAGCTAGGAAAAATAATTCTCACTAGTAACTATAGTGTGCTGAAACATACACAAACGAAACTTACGTAAAATCGAATTTAACATTCTCTTACATGATCTGGCAGTTGCTATAAAATGCACTTATATCCTATACATAATTTGATCTAAACCGGTCGATCGTATGGAATTACGACCCAGGAAGAAATATATCATTTGAGACCGAGTTGTCTGATGTTCCTTCAAAATGTATAAGTATTTAATGCAGTTCTAATGCATTCTGGCACTTATTTATATAATCGAAATAGTTTTAGAAATAGAAATAGTAAAGAAAATATAATGGAATGCATTATTAACGATAGTTAATTGCAAAAATATCCCTTATTCCTAAATAAGGTGTTAAACTTCATTCTATCTGTTGTATATTAATAGATTTTGATGACAGGATATTTTTTTTAACAAATGAAGAATCTATGGATTCGTATATGGTGATTTTATGAGGGATCAATGAATTACACTTGAGTATCTAATCAAAGGACAAGGTAATAAATTTTATTTCAGATTCCCCTTCATGGATATCAAAGAGAATATATGCACATTTGTAAATAATATGAAATAAATATTTTATCTTCTTTCATTTTATATTCTATAAAGGCGAAATGACTATAATGATGAATTAAGGCAAAATAAAAATGAATTCTAAAAAGAAAATTGGTGGGAATTATCGGAAAATCGTTTGACGAATAAATGGAAGTCCCGTGTCAATATATAAATCATGATGACAGATAAATTAATCATAATGTAGGACATTTGTTTACACGAAGATGCAAACACATTGCAACAAAATACATTTAGAATAACCAGAATACCAAAATTCACTGTATACAAATCAAAATATATTCAGCATTTTATTAATTTTCCCCAAAGGAATCTTATATTTCTTTTCTTTTAGAGATGCAACAAGTAAAATGAAAGGCGACAGATTAAGGAATGATATGAATGAAAACGAAATGTTTTACCCGAAACAGAGATGAAAAATGATACGATTTAATGTATTGAAAATTTCAAACTGTGTTTCGATTTAAAAAAAAAAAAATCATTCGCTAACTTTGGCAAGGGAAAAGATGAATCTAATCGCCATTTCAGTTTGAAATCAACGACATTTTTCTTTGGTTATTTTTTATGAAATATTTGTTTTCTCAATTGTATGTTAAGGTTTTCTACATTTAAAACTATTCAAGTCATTAATTGTTGGGTTTTATACAAAGCAGTCCATTAACGTAATGGAAGTTGATCTCATCTCCGTGCAAGACATCATCAGTTTTAGATGACATGATAATTTTGACGTTTTAGAAAACAAGACAAAAAAAAAACGAGAAATCAATAACGAACACTTGATGACCGAATGTTTCTGATCGAATTGCTTCTTATTTGTTTACAATTGCTATAATTATTATTAATAAAAATATATATTTGGAAATTATCAACAAATGAACGAATCGTCAGTTTTCAAACGTTATTATTATTATTATTATTATTATTATTATTATTATTATTATTATTTCATTTGGTTTCTGCTGTATAGTCATTACATTACTAAACCAGAGACATAAGGCCAGAAATGACATCATGACATTTTCAACTGGACATTTTCAACTGGACATTTTCAACTGGACATTTATAAAAAGAATATAAAGATAAATATAAAATTATATTTTACATAGATAAAGACCTTAGTAAGAGTAAGCTGTCATTGTTCGACCAATGTTTATGCATTAAGTTCATTAAAACATGGGCTGCAAGGGAACCCTTTCAATGAGTATATAAGTAACTTTTCAAATCAATCCCAGGGCCGAAAACAAACTAAAATTATTGATGTCTTCAAGTGCCATATTTTTAAGATTTCCCATACACTTAGATTTGCTTATTATTATTATTATTATTATTATTATTATTATTATTATTATTATACTATCTGTGATTCATTGGGTCACTGACCGTTCATGTTAAAAAAACACTGCAGTTGATTGCAACATTAAAACATTGTCTGTTTGAAGGAAGTTGAAATAAAAATACTTACTATATAAACAACTCGTATTTTTAAATCTTATTCGCTTAAAATATTTCTAAATCGCATTAACTTAAAAATATAAGTTTAATATACCAAAAAATATTTTAAAATCATATTCACTTGAAAATTCTTTTTTAAAAATGGCAAAAAAATAAAGATTTTATATTGTTTGTTTAAAGACAGCTAATAAGCACGCACGAAAAACACAGTGGTAGAAAGAGAGATGTGGAAAGAGAAAAGTGAAAAGATAGAGAGAGAGAGAGGGGAAAGAGAGAGAGAGGTGAAAAACAGACGTAAATGTAACCATTTATGTCTACAATGCTGACGTTACCTTAGATCACCATCTGAGAAAAACGCACAACATTTCTTTCACGCCCCAGATCCTACACGATAATAGATTTGCATCTTTCTATATATGACTTCTGGCAAACACACAGGCAACGTTCACAGACTTTTATAATAATAAACATTATTATTATTATCATTATTATTTTTATTTTCTTTGATTTCTGGCTTTTACACATTTCTTTCCGGGTCCCTAACGTTAGAAATGGCATCATGACACTTTCCACTGACAAAAAAAAAATTAAATGGATAAAGCCCTTCGTAATGTGTGGGCTGTACTTGTCAGAACAATTTTTTGTATCTCCTTGAGGCATGGATTTCCAGGAATCCATTCAATTAGTCTACTGCAATCTATTCCAACCAGGCCTAGGGTTCCAACTAAAACAGGGATTGTTGATGTTCCCATATGCCACATTTTCGAGATTTCTATTTCAAGGTCCTTGTATTTTGACAACATTTTGAATATCTTCAAAGATACATTGCAGTCAGCAGGGACTGCCATGTCAATAAGGAGGCACCGTTTTTGTTTGTGGTCTTTAATAACAATATATGGGCTGTTGGCTTTGGTTGTTCTGTCATTGTGTAGTGGCATAGAATTGTAACAGGTCCTATCTCCGTAACCGGGCCTGGGTGGTGTTCATACCATTTTCTTTCAGTTTCCTTCCCGTAGAAGTTGCAGATTTACCAGTGCAGATATTGGCCCATTCTGTCATGCCGGGTTTTATATTCAGTGGGTGCCAATGTCGTGCAACCTGACACAATATGATCAATCGTTTCTGGATATTTATCACAGAATCTGCATTTTGGGCTGACACAATATTTTAGTATATGTGCTTGATAATTCCTAGTTAGCAAGCATTGGTCCTGTGCAGCAAGTATAAAACCTCCATTTTCAGCTTTCAACCCTGCACTACGTAGCCACTGATGGGTACGGGTTTTGTCTACGTCACCTTGTTTGGTACGGGCAGAGTATTGGCCATGAAGCGTTTTATCTTGCCATCGCTTCTGTATCTGGTCGGTTGCATTCGTCTTTGCTGTTTTTTTTAAGTATTTTGCAATTTCAGCCGGTGTATTGTGCTGTAGTTATTATTATTAGAATTATTATTATTATTATTATTATTATTATTATTATTACATACAGTTTACCGATTTGTTGTTTGAAACAATCACTTAGTAAGCCATTTAAATGAGTCCCAATGAGTATTGCATAATTTTACCCCCGAATATAAGGCCTAAGAGCCATTCAACTTACAGGATTACAAAACGAGGTGAAACCAACCATTAACTTTGTATAATGTTAACCGAAGGATTTTGAAACGTCAGAGTACCTATCTACAGAATATACAGAGAGACTTGTATTTTCGAAATGGAAAGCTCATCGTGCAGATGGCGAATAATGCAAAAATTTATTGCACCCGATGTTAACATTTTTATGTTGTCATTGATATCTGGAAAAATATATTGTTGTCATTAAATTATATGTACATTTGTGTGTGTTCTTCTCTTCGTGGGACTTGAATATCCTTTTAAATACATATAAGAGGGGTGTCAGATGAGCTTTCACCACTTTCGTTTTTCATTTCCTTTCTATTCATTAGAACTTTTTGTACTACCGGTCAGGTAGTAAAAGGGCTAAAACCCATGGAAGACAGTTTTATATACTATACTCTCTGAAGAATCTGAGTGAGATAATTAAGACATTCTGAGTTTGATGATTAGTAGAATAGATAATGTTTAACCCTGTATTTCAAGAGGTTATGAGTATAGGGAGTGGGTGAAAATATTCTAGGAGGTCTCTTCCCAAAAACAGACCCGGGTATTCTTCCAGAATATTTACCGATACATCGTGTATATATAGTTCCACTTGAGGTACAAAATTACATATGAAACCCAGTAGTGCTCCAAAGCAAGAAGCCACTTTGAGAGTTCAACGGGTCATAGTGACTGGTAAGAATTCCGTGTCGGGTGTTGGGATAGAATTTCCTTTTTATCACTGGAATACGAACGGCATGAGCAGGACTCGACCCAAAGGATATGCGATGGTGTGTCTTTACTGAAACCGGTAGAACAGATTAATGTCGCTCGTTAGAGCATTTTTCGTGCAAATAGCGTGACTATAGCAAGAAGTCATCGACATTCCGTCTATGGATAAGAGATTGGAGGATGGAAATATTACAGCACATACAAAGTGGCATAGACTCATTTGAATTCTCTCATGGTGGAAAATAGAGCACTGTTTATCTCCAGCCCACGTATGCCATTTTTAGTCTTTGTATAATAAAGCTTGGTGGGAGAAGACACGTACATTCTGCATCGTTACAAGTTGAGTATTCCTCCAGCATATTTAGCGATGAATCGTGTATATATAATTACACTTAAGGTATAATGGGCACTTGAAACGCAGTAGGCCTCCAAAAGCAAGAAGCCTCTTTGAGAGTGCAACCGATCACCGTGACAGGTAAGGATACAGTGTCAGTTGCTAGCTTTCTTTTGGGGGTATTGAAATTCACAATACATTCCCCCATGGAACCATCATTTAGTGCTTGATTAGAAGAGACGTAAGATTCTAGACTCTTACCGTCTGGATTTTGAAGGTGCACCTAAAAACTATGATGCCTACTGCATAGATATTTACATAATCTGAGAATTCTATTTGGCAAATCGTTCATATAAATCAGAAAACTGTAGGATCGAAGTGAAAACCTTGGAAACGACTGCATTAATTTCATGGACTTCAGAAGCATGGTCATTGATAACGACCTTCATTGATGTATAATGGATTTTATAACTGGGAAGAATCTTCCAGAGATTCCGTCGCTTTGTACGAATATTCTACGCCACACGTTGTCAAAGGCTTTTAAGATACATAAGCCGATTTCTCTCGAGATTAATCTATTATCGAGTGCCTCACTAATGTTGTATGGAACGACGTAATGATGAAGGATGTCTCTTTCTTAGATGTTTATTGATCATATTAAATCGGGATAATTTTTCTGTGCATAGAACTGTATTCATGTGTACAATCTTGTATTTCAAATCCAGATATGTATCCTGGGACATTCTTAATAATTGTAACAATTATCTTTAATCTCTTCCTAGTGATTCTACTATTATTGATACAGTTTGTGTTTATAAAAGCCACAATCAGGCAATTTCTATTTCCATGCCCTCACATTTAGCTAAAATCTCAAATTCTTTTGTTGAGATGTCATTAATATAATGGCGGTGCTATGGAAGAGAGATTATTTCGAGTTTCCATTTACTTATCATAGACATTAATATATCCATGATATAGTAATGCTTTAATACACAGACGAAGCAGAATATCTGAAAGAAAGGAATTAGAAATATGCATTATTCTCAAATATACCTTTTTATACCCTTATAGACTTACTTCTTAATTTGTCCCATAAGGAGGAACTGTAAGATATGTATTAAACATGCAGTGTGAAATTGGCAAATAAGAGAGATTCTATTACTTGTAATATGTCGGAACGGAAAACCATGTTTGTCCTACTGCTGTAACCTTGCGATGCCAATCTTCTTGGTACTTAAATATCAACTGGCGTGGCCCGACACATCTTGTCTCCAGGCGTGATAAATAGCAACTGGTTCTCGACACATTATGAACTGATATCAATCACCTGCCGTCAGTTTTCTCTGGTGACTTCGTCTGAACCAAAGACAGATAATCATGCCTACAATTAGATATTATTGTCATATTCTTGTTCTTTTCCTTATCATTATTATTATTATTATTATTGTCATCATCATCATCATTCGATTTCTGCTATGGACACACTACCTACCAAGTCTGCGGAAAGACCTAAGGCAGGTCGTGGTGTGTTGTTATGGCCACATTTCATGTTAATTTTTTTTTTTTTTTTTTTATCTCCGATGAAGTTGCTAGCGTTACATAGACAAAGTTCTCCTTAGTGTGTGTGCTGTACTTAATAAGACAATTTTCTGTATGTCTCTTAAGCTGGGGGGTTTCAGGGATTCTTTCAATGTGTTGTTTTGTTCCATTTTTTTATAATTCCAAGTGCACCTATTACCACTGGTATTATTCTTGTTTTCAATTTCCACATTTTTTTCTATTTCAATTTCCAGGTCTTTGTATTTTGATAGTTTTTCAAATTCCTTGGTTGCTATGTTACAATCCGCTGGACAAGCCATATCAATTAGTAGGCAAGTTTTTTCTTTCTGGTTTTTGACAATAATGTCCGGCCTATTTGCTTCAATTTTTCTGTCTGTGTGGATGGTATAATCCCATAGAATGGTGACATCTTCTAATTCTGTAACCGGCGCTGGCCGATGTTCATACCAGTGTTTGCTTACACATTTTCCAAAGTGTTTGCCCATTGTCCAGTGTAAGTATTGCCCCACTCTATCGTGACGATTTTTATATTCATTTGGGGCAAGTATAGAACATCCTGAGATTAGATGGTCTATTGTTTCTTGGTATTTGTCACAGAACCTGCATTTTGGATCCACATTATTATGTATGATATTTGCCTGAAAATTCCTAGTGAAAAGACTCTATTATTATTATTATTATTATTATTATAATTATTATTATTATTATTTGTATTATTATTGTTATTAAACTCCCTAAACAAATATATTCCTCTACGATTTAGGCGAGTAGAGCTTGCTCCAAATTCTATTCGTTTTATATCGAGATGTTAAATCATATTTTTTACATAATTCTTTGTTAAGTATAATTTCTGCCCATTCAGGTGTTCTTATGGGATTTTATGTAGATGCTGACTATTTTCCTTACAATTTTTCATTGTGAAGATAGCTTTACGTCTCTACGCCTGTATAGCAATGTTATGTAAGCTGACATTCGTGCCAATTTTGACGGAGGGATTCCGACCACTTTCATTGTTACTCTACATCGTGTTCGATAATTTCTTTTTGAATTTCTGAGATGAGAAGTTATCATTATTTACACTACATAAACAGAATATATATATATATATATATATATATATATATATATATATATATATATATATATATATATATATATATATATATATATATATATATATATATATATATATATATAATAAATAATCATAACTCTTTCCCAGAAATTCATACATAAATTATTATTTGATGTTTCGTTTACTGTCCCAACTCAAGTAACATTTCTTTCCCTTCTCTTTTTTGATACTGTGCCACTTGAGGACGTTAGCGAGCTTGTCTCCCCATAGATTCAATTATTCTACTATATATAAATTCTCTTGAAACCTTGGCAAATATATTAGTTTCTATTTAAATAACTCATATTAAACGTATTTAAAATACCTGTAATCTTAAACAAAGAAAAAAGAAAAAGATTCAAAAAGCAATTTTCTACTTTTCCACCATGTTCCATTTGTTCACCAAAGCTTTGTTTTTAGTGATGCATTGGGTAAAATGTAGTTATTTATTGGCAATCAATGTTACATACAGACAAAATTGACTATTCTTGAGATTTAATAAATTAACCTAGTAGCTATTTACATATTAGAATCGAATAGTATGAATAACATTTAATTTTGTTGGTGATGCAAAGACGTAATTGATGAGCAATTAATATCGTTCATCGTATATTTCAAAACACCCATTAAAATATTGAAATATTGAAAGATGGAGTATTAGTAACTTTTATCTTTTTGAAACTCTCTGCTGTTTTCCTTAGTCTACTTACATTTTTTTTTATTTCAGCGCATAGCCAACTAATTTTGAAATCAGAGTAGTGATTCTTCTGATTTTCTTGTCAAAAATGGTCTGGCCTAAAAACCCAGCCAAACTTCTTATATAACGCATAACTAAATGAAAAGTTATAGCTTATTTATTTTCATAAATGCGTTTCTATGAAAGTGAATGCAACCTACTCTCACTGAATTTTTATTTCGCTTCGTTCATAAAACTTCGTTAGAAACAAAGAAAACACTAATGAAATATTACGTAATTCAAGTTCTCATATTTGGCAGTAAGAATATACAAGTTTGGGGTACCAAAATTAAACCAGTACAAACATTTTAATGTCTAGGAAGTGTTTTAACGGAAGACAGAAAGTGCGACATCGGAGTTCGAAGCCGCATTGGGATAGCAAAAGGTGCTTTTCCAAATCTAGTCAAAGCATTAAGATTTTGTTAGAAATAAACAAAAGAAATCCAAACTGTTAAGTAATATCAGTCCCTCCTCTATAGAAGTAGATACCGGACAATGTCCTCAGTGATGAAGTAGCGGCTTAAAGCATCTGAAATCTGAATATACAGGTAAATGTTAAAAATAACCTGTTCCTAATAGGTGAGCAAAGACGAAATTTTAGAGAAAATGGTAACAAAAGGTAAAATTACATATATTATGAAAAGACAGTAGATATTTTTAGGGAAGATAATGAGAAAAGAAGAACTGAGCAAGGACAGGTTGAAGGCAAAACGTGGAAGGCAAGAATAGGTTGAAGGCCCGAGGGAGAGAACATGGACAGGTTGAAAGAAAAAAGTTACAGAGCAAGGACAGGCTGAAAGCAAGAGGAACAGAGTAAGGACAGGCTGAAGACAAGAGGGACATGTTGAAAACCAGAGGGACAGAGTAAGGACTGGTTGAAGGCAAGATGGATAGAGTAAGGATAAGTTGAATGAAAGAGAGACAGTTTGAAGCCAGATGGACAGAACAAAGACAGGTTGAAGACAAGAGGTCTAGAGCTAGGAGAGGATGAAGGCAAGAGAGAAGCGAAAAATTGATTTGAAGGCAATATGATTAGGTTGAAGGCCAGAGGGAGAGAATACGGGCAGATTGAAAGCAAGAGGTCCAGATCGAGAACAGGTTGAAAGCAAGAGGAACAGAGTAAGAACAGGTTGAAGTCAAGACGGGGAGAGCAAGAACAGGTTAAAGGCAAGAGGGAAAAAGCAAGGACTGCTTGTAGGCAAGTGTAACTGGGCAAGGAGAGGTTAAAGGTAACAGTGTTTGAAGGACAAAGGAACAAATGATGGACAGGTTGAAGACAAGATGGACAGAGTAGGCGTACTTTGAAGGCAAGATCACAGAACAAGAACAGGTTGAAAACAAGAGAGAGAGAGAGAGAGAAACAGAGAGAGAGAGAGAGTAAGGACTGCTTGAGGGCAGGGTTACAGCGCAAGGACAGCTTGATGGCAATAGGAAAAGAGAAAGGGTCACGTTTACTTAGCGTAGGGTTGTTGGAGATCTTTCAATCGTTAGCAATAGATATTACATAAGTTCTACTACACTTGTGTGATTAAACGCCCCGCATCTTCGAAACAGTCTGTAATAGGACCTTACTATCTATTGTTATCCCATATGTATATTTTTGAAATAATAACTCCTAATTTCGGGTAACATACCGTGATATTTCTTTCTGCTTTCTTTTTCATTTTTTTTTTCTAATTTTGTCGTCGACTATCATAAACCAGGTCATTTATAAGGATGTAGTGGAACGGATATTAGCGTCGAAAATGGAATCCACGAGCAGAGTTCAAATTCAATGTTTATCTGTTGAATTCTCTTTCACAGTAATAGCAATTAGAATGACGTGAATGTATCGCCTTTTCCCCAGAGCTTGGTATTAAACAGCAATTTGCACCGGGAACACTATCATTGTGTGACATTAAGTACAATAAAAAGAAAATTTTTAATCCGTTTTAACCGTGAGGAAATGTTCATCATGGGTGACATATATGAGGATAGATATTGCATAGCACATAAATACACGTTTCTTTATTTTCTAAAGGAATTCACCTGTTTCATAATGTATTGCTTAGATTTTGACTGATATACTTCCCTATTTTAGTGCACTAACATTTTCTTCGGATAATTGCAGCTATTTAATTTCTGTACTTGTGTGATTTTGATATCTCTAACTTTTAGTTCTCAGCTTCAACTATTCCGCTTTCTGACAATCATATATTCCGTCTTCTATTCCGCTTTCTGACAATCATATATTCTGTCTTCTATACCGCTTTCTGACAATCATATATTCTGTCTTCTATACCGCTTTCTGACAATCATATATTCTGTCTTCTATTCCGCTTTCTGACAGTCATATATTCTGTCTTCTTGTAGTTTATAGTCCTTTCTTCCAGCTTTCTTCTTTAATATAATGTACACGAGTCTCTGCAACTTGTATGTGTTTTGGTGACATTCGTTTATCTTATGTTGTCAAGATTGTGATCATCAATAATAAATCCGTCGTATGCAGGGAGTTTGTTCTTAGTATGTATTCTGGGTGAAAAAAATTGCCCAGATAATAGAGAATAATTACCTAAATGATCGTAGATATATTTACTGACAATCACACAATATTTTTTATTATTCTTTCAAAGAATAATCTCTTCTTCCTTAATGGTTTTATTGCCTTGCTTGGGGTGAAATGATTAAAAAAAAAGAAAGAAATGACTTTAATATAAGAAAACAGACAATCGATTTTCTTGAAACAAAAATTCAGGGAATTTAGAAAGAAGAAAATGATTGAAAAAATCAAATCAAATCACAATTCGAACAAATATTAACTTCGCATATTTTGTAAAATATGAAACAAGAATAAAATCAAATCATCTCAGCGACATTTTACAGAACGATGAATCGCTTGATAACCAATCTGATACTCACATCTACAAAATATATATAAAAAATACATGATAAGTATACATTAATCAAAGAAATGCAGTTTAGAAAAAGAAAATCGATAATATATTGTATAAAATAAAGAAGTCGGAAAGGTGACAATGCCATAAAGTAAATGAAAACACAGATAAACAAACTAGCGACGGCAGTCCTCAATACCAAGAAATTATGAACATCTCTCCGTGTGCGCTTCCAACACTTTAATAGGCGATTTAAAATATACGAAAAATGATATTAGCAGCGGTTCAATTATCCGTCTCACCTGCAAATGGAAGTTTTATTCATATTATTCGATTCTATTGTGTAAATAGCTACAGGGTTAATTTATTAAATCTCACCAAGTGTTAATGATGTCTGTATGTAGCATTGAATGGCGATAAATAATTGTATTTTCGCCAACGCATTATTAAACAGAAAGCTTGGTTAACAAATAAAGTATAGTGGAAAGCTCACCAATGTCTTTTTTTCTGATCATACATAATTCCATCAACTAGATTTTAATATAATTTTTATTTAGTAATCAATTTTTAAAGACCTGCAGATATATTTTTGTATTTATAAAACGGTTTAAAAATTATTTTTAAATTGAATATTTAAAATATTTTTAAATTCATAATTATTTTCCAATGTTTATGTAAGCCGTGATTATTTTTATATTATTCCCAGAACATTGCTGTTATATCTTATACATATACTTTCTTCAGCCTCCTATGATTCTATCCGTACTGGGTATAACGATAAACTACAGCTGCGTTCTGAGTAAGACGATAAACTACATCCCGCATCAAGGCTTCTGTCAGGAGGTTTTGAGGATCGTGGAACCACCTGCTTATTACTGGTGTTGCCGAACCTGCCAGTGTCACAGCTATGGGTGAATAATTAAGCCTCAAGAAAGGCTTCAAAACACTATGAAAGTATAAAAATAGGTTTTCACTGCAGCAATACTTCTTTGGAAAAATATTACCAGCAATATATTTTTGAAGAAAAATTATTATCAGCAATACATTATTACAGTAGTAAATATTTGAAAAAAAAAATACTAGCAGTACATTGCTGAAAATATTTTAGCACTGATATACTTTTGAAAAAATATTACCAGCAGTATAAAATAGTTTCGACATTAAATAACACGTTGAGGTTGATATACCGTAAAGCAAACCAAACCAAATCAAAAGACTTAACTATTTCCAAGAGGTTTCAATTGTATAATTTAATCTCTGTTCTATGTATCGTGTCACTTCAGGAATTTGGTAATCTTCGCTATAAACCAATTACGTCTCTTTGTATTTCTTAATAATTTTTGCATTCTTTGTTCTCTACTAAAATCTGTTCGATCATCTATATTTTCAAGCTCGATGTGTAGGCTAGTCGTTCTTTTCACTCTTACGTTTAATCCCCCCTGTCTGTATTAAAATATACAAGCCTTATTTCTCCATTATGTCTTCAATAACATTCAATTGTCTCTTCCTGATGTTAAATCTAAGTATCCTTTTTATTACCATTTCCTATAAATGTTCCTCTTTGCCTTCCTGTTACGTAACATGTACTGTAAAATCACATTTCTGTTGCCTCAAGACTCTTCTCTATCTGTGAGGCAATTGTCCAACAATCGTTGACATAAAGCAGGACAGATATTACATAAGACTTCAGTCTTCTATTTTCTGTTTCTTCATACATTTCTTAGCTTTTAGAATACATCTCTCGTTATCCCAATGCGTCTCCGCATTTCAATGTCGCACTTTCCATCCCTTGATATATAACTTCCCAGTTTGTTAGATTGGTTTATTTGTTTGATTTTAGCATCTCCACTTTGTAATTTGCATATTGCATTCTCCCTTCACTATCTTCTGTGTAAATATTTGAAATTTCTATTCTGTTTTCTATCAACATTTTGTCATCTGCATATCTTATGTTGTTAAGATTCTGGCCACTGATAGATAATTAATCCCGGTGGAATTTCTAATTCTTACAAAATTACCACACTGTATAGCTTGAATAATTCCGGGGAGAAGACATACACTTGTCTTAAACACTTTTCTATTTTTGTATATTTATTGAATTCCTTTTCTATCCGTATGCAGATCGTTTGATGCCAGAATATATTCCGGATTATTCGAATACCCTTCCCAAATATGCTAAGGTTACCCCGCCTTTTTCTTTCATTTTTTTTTTCTCAACTAAAATCTTTAGAATTGTTTCGAATCCGCTTATAAAGAATCGCTCTCTGGAAAGCAAGATAATACTGAGACTACAATATTCTGGTTTAATCTTTTTTTATTTATTTACCAAACAAATTTCTTAGAGAGTTCTGACACCTAGAAAAATGTGTCAGTCATACATTTTATAATACTCGTTTACGCGGGCAGGATTACATAATGTTTTGTTTCATATATGAATTGTCTTTTCTTTTAGAATCAAAAAACCAATCGAGGATTTTTAATTTCCATAATAGCGTAAAAGAGGAATAAGTATTTATCATTTGGGAAAATGGCAAAGAATCAGCTATGTGGTTCAAATGTGCGAAGAGAGAAAAACAACAATGAAAATTTATCATAACTTATCTTTTTTCCCAAGCCTTCTAAATACGTAGAAAATTTAACATAATCTCAAACAGTTAACTACTGTTTAAGTATTTGATATGGTTATTCTTGTACTCACGTTTCATAATATAACAACACACAATTTCAGTTCAGTTTCGCCCACTGGAGCGTAACACTGAATTGTGGAAGCTGGGTGTTTAACCAACATAAATCCATTTTCTTGACCGCTCCAGGTTTCGTAACAAAAATCTTCCTCGTGCTTTCATGATATTTGACTCATCATCAAAATATTCCTGTCTACTAATTTGATTACCTCTGTTTTTTCTTATATAGTCTGTTTTTTTTTTCTTTCAAATGATGACGAATCACAATGGTAGCGATAAAAAATAATTCATTAGAAGAATTATGATAATTTATACCGATCTATAAGTGATGGCTGAGCGTAAGAAATTCCCGGGTGAATAATTAAGGAGTAGTTTAAATATTTCAGCACACGCCTGAGCAAAACAAATGCAGCATTAAATCAAACTGAATACAATGTATAGAGACGTAAAAACGGAAAACCTGTGAAGACAAACAGTTGTTTGTTAGTGGATTTTGGCAGCATATCAAGCTCTATGGGTTATTTAATGCCGAAATTTAAATATTTCGGGACAATGTTATGGCGCCAGCTATTTTGAGCCCAATCGTATCCTTTCAACTATAGATAAAATGCACTATTGATCATTGTTTTAAAAATATATATATATATTGCTGGTATTTTACGATAATAACGTATTTTTATTCTTTCATAGTGTTTTGCTTTGTTTGTGTTTCAGTATTTGCCCATAGCTAGGACCCTATCAACTGGTACCACCCAGGGTCAGAGTGGACGTGGAACAAAAGCAAATAAGATGTGTTTCCAGATTTCTCAAAAATTTGCATCTCTAGATCTGAAGCTGTAGCACCTGATGTAGTCTAGTGCCATACCCAGGACTAGCAAGTAAATGTAAAAATAAATACATTGCTTACATGGAAAATACAACGAAATGTATATTTGCCGCTTTGAAATCTGATAATTGGTGACGCATTTTGTACAGTTCCTACGATCTCTACAAGAGTTAGAATTTATCTGTTTTACAGTTGATCGTATGCGTTTAAATGACAAATGCTTATTTATTGTCGTTGCCAATGGCATATCCCTTACAACGTTTTCGATAACGTTTCTTCAAAGGTTCTTTTCTTTATAATCTGTGAATTATCATGGTACTTTGGGAAAGACCGTAGAATGGTTTCTTGTTGACTTCTGAAGGTTTTTGAATTGAATTTGGTTCTTGATCTAGATTGGCTACCACCCAAGTCTAGAAGCTCCGTTGTAGCCTGGCGTCTTCGAAATACATTGGACAGTGACAGAGATTAATACTATCTTTTACCAAACGCAAAATGCGAAAGTAGGGGGGGCGGAATTGTAGCACAGTTTTCAGATTGTATTCTTTAAAGTGAAAAAATACTGAGTATAATAAGTATACATGAGTTCATATATATATATATATATATATATATGAAGAAATATAGTCTTAAGATGTGCTATATCTATGGGATAAAGTGCTCAATATCAGAGATAGAGCGTCTGTAAATATAAAAGTGAACATAGAAGTCAACACTTAGAGGCGACAGTCTGTATCATGCAAGATGCAATCGATGGCATGACCATTGCCTCTAGCATGAAACAGACTCTCGCCTCTAAGTGTTGACTTCTATGTTCACTTTTATGTATATATATATATATATATATATATATATATATATATATATGTGTGTGTGTGTGTGTGTGTGTGTGTGTGTGTTTATTACTGCCTTATTATTTCAATGAGATTAATAGGCTTTATAATATTATTTTCATTAAATATGTGACAAAATATATGTTGGAATCCAGTATGACGATCAAAGCAGAAAACCTTTATTGTAAATGTGTAGCAGTAGAGGGAAACGAATAGAATGGTTTAATATAAACAGAAACTCAAAAGCTCATATTTAAATTATGCCTAAATGATATTAAATAAATGCAGCTTGCCAGATAAATCATGTTTGTACTATCGTGTATATCCGTAAGGTTATTTGTCCTTATATGGCAGGTTTGCTTCAGTCACTTTCCCACTACTGTAACATAGCTTCCCTGTTCTTTTTCCATAATTATTTTTTATCATTCTGACAAACTTTCCACTATGGTATCTGTTGTGGATTCCGGGATGAAATCCGGTCTCAAAATGAATGACAAACGCAGGAATGAAATATAGCAAATAAATGTATTGACGTAATAATACAATTGGTAATACGGTTAGTAGATCCAGAAATGCAGTTAGTAGCAATAATAATATATATACAGTCTGGGAAATTCAGTATCGAAGTATGACTTCCTTCTGAGTCTACGTGCTCGCAACTGTGACTCCTTCAAAGCGGTTACCTCACACTCTCACTCTGTCACTTCCGGGTATTCACCCTCAGCAGTAGAAGTACACACTGGGCGAGTCCACTTGTATAAAAAGGGGTGGACTGCTTAACAGTATCTAGAATTTATGAATTTAAGGGAACAACTAGATTGGCGGGAAGTTCTCATATTACAGTGTTAATGGCTAGTTTCGTAAGATTTATGTTATAACAGTTAGTTTGTTTTCTCGTCTGCTTCTGGATTGTGAAACACACTTCCGTTTAGTTCCTTTACAATCAAATTTAAATGCGATATTAATCGTTATTTTTGTTTTCTTAATTCCTGTACTTTCAGTTCGCTCTCCGTAATGATGTTTTTTTTTCAAATTCTTCAACTCTCATTAAGCTATTATAATGGCTTTATTACGTTGTTTAGGCTAAAATTATCCGAACATAAAATAAAAAAAAAACAAACAACATCGATACAATGCTTCACAATCCCAAGAATATATTAAATGCAATTGGTTGATGAGGAAGAATTTTTTAAAAAAGCAGTCATGTTCTATCTATCAATCTCAAGAGCTAATTGTTGTGCCTCTTGGGATGTTTGACTATGCTTTGGCATCGCGTGTATATTTCCTCCTCAGAGCACAAGCCTGTAGAGGATTTTATGCGATAGAGATTTGAACATGTAGTATAATATAAATTGCCCAAGGAAAGGATAGCAGCCCATACGGCTTGAAATCAGTTCAGGAAATGCGATAATGATGGTAGAAATAAAGTAAACTGTTTTTGAAAGTACGTCTCAATCTTATCTTTTTAGTTTGGTTCCTGAAACTAACCAAGGAATGGATATAAACGCAAGGCAGGCGACATTTGAAATTACCGTTTCTCTTCTCTCCATTTACATTCACTACCTTGCAAGAATGATGAGCTCCATCAAATACAGCCACTTTTGAATAAAATGCACTTTATTTGTGACAAAACGGAGGAGGCCATAAAACAATGTTTACGATATTCCTTCTCATGGAATGACTTAAGAGTCGGATTATAGTTTTCTAGGACTCACCTACGAAATATATGGAACACTGTTCTTCTGTGTGCCTTGATTTTCAGGGCGTTTGCAATTATGGCTCTCTACAAGTTCTTCTTTGTAGCTCTCAATGAATTTTGTATTTTCAGCATATTTGCTAAAAGTTTCCCCACCATCAATACACTTAAACTCGCAGGCAATATTACGCGTTGTTTTCCACCGTCTCTATTCCCTTCGATCTATCCTGTGAGTATCACGTTTTGCCAGCCTTCTTTCCTCATTATGTCTACGAAAAATTTCGCATGTCTCTTCATGGTGTTAATAATAAGTTTCCTTTTTATTTACATTTTCTGTAAATCTTCGTCGTTGCTCCCATATTCGGTCCTTATTAATTCAGTAGCCTTCTGTATAACCACATATATGTTGCCTCAAGTCTCATCTTCATCTGTGAGGCGATTGATCAGCATGCACTGTGATATAAGAGGACCGATATTACATAAGTGTTCAGTACTCTTTTCTTTTTTTCTAACGAAGGTTAGCTTCTTAATACTTTGCTTATCTTTTTCAGATTTTCCAGTGAAAGCAAAAAACAAATCCAAGTTTATATATGTCATGAATGCATGACACTGTTCTCAAATAATATATATTGATATTTCTCAACGAATTCCTTGTCTCCGTTGTTTTGGCATAAGCTGAAAATAATGATGGTCCTGCCGAACAGCATCGGCTTTCTACTTAAATAAAAACGCATAAATCCTTAACTAAAACATCTTCTGATGTGCTCACGATAGAAACAACCCACGCCTAAATTCCAAGTCGGTCAATTAATATTTAGTAGAGTATGTTGATAACGGTTACAGGATTACAGGTTTTCTCTATTTCCCAACGTTTTTCTTTCCGCTATTGTAAATGTCTGTTTCTTGATGTTAACATGAACTGATTTCAGGTATGTTTTTTTCTCGATTTAGAAGACTCTGCACTCCATCAAGAATTGAAGTTTTCAATCACCATATATGTTGAAACGAAATAGGTATTGTTGACGTCGTATTAATTAGGCCCTATATTAATGCAATGCAGAGGCAATTAGAAATGACCAATCTTCTACTAAATATCAATATATCACCTTCTAGAATGAGCAGTTAACATTATTTCAGTCATGTATGTTCCGTGCATAATACACGCTTAGGCACATAAGTGACTGAAATAATGTTAACTGCTCATCGTAGAAGCTAATATATTGACATTAGGTAAAAGACTAGTCCTTTGCAATTGTATCTGCATTGCATTGAGGTAGACTTTTTTCCCGCAGTAGGTTGCCGTTTCTTTCTGCGGTAGACCAGTTGCCATAAAAGGATATAGAACCCGGTCTGTCCTGCTATTTTTCCATTACTTGGAGGGTGAAGATGAGGATTCATACTTTTTCCAATACTTTGTTTAAATTCGGGTTAATATTCTCATTCTTTCTTGATATTATAACGTTCTTCAGGTGTCAGTTGATCCGGGTAAACTTCATGTAATTTTGAACTCTACCCTTCATTTAAATTTCGCAGAGTTGATTGTTTTATTCGATTGAAGATGTCTAGGAATATCACGTGTTGTCCTTGTTTTTGTTCTGCTCATTTATTTTCAGCTTTCTTTCGACACTCAGAGCGGAAAACAACAATATTATGGCACAGAATGATTGAATCAACGATTTCATCGACAAGGCTAGATATTTTTTCTGCTCAACTCTGTGCCTCTGCACTGACTACATATGAATTCATATTTATCATTTTAATGTTTTTCCACAGGTTTATATATATATATATATATATATATATATATATATATATATATATACACACATATATATATATATATATATATATATATATATATATATATATATATATATATATATATATATATATATATATATATATATATATATATATATATATATATATATATATATATATATATATATATATATATATATATATATAATATTATAAAT
>CAHIKZ030001713.1:2145000-2177500 GCA_903632075.3 Acanthosepion pharaonis
GGAAATGACATGTTCATGATTAATTAATCATAACTAATTTATCGAAATCTCATGAAAGATTCAAATAAAGTTCTAATATTCATTTATTATTCCAGGCCTATTTTCCAACTTATTCAATATGATCTCCCATCTTTCTAACCTTTCTATCCTGGAGTAACAAGATGTCTCACACGTTTCACGTACGATTTCATTTCCAAGCCTTCTTCACTACTCTTTGAACTGTCACAGCTGAAACTCCTCTCTCACGTGACAAACTTCTTATGAATTGAGTTAGATCTTTTCTAATTGATCTCTTTGGATCTTAGTTGAAATAATGATCCCTCTTCCTGTTGTAACTCATGATCCTCTCCAATGTTCCCTCTTCTTAAAACATATTCATGATAATTCTTGATGGAGGTTAGAGTATGAATTTTGGCATCATTATTGAAGCCCTGAATGATCAATTTCTTTTCACTAATTTGGAAGATAGTGGAATGGATAATTATGTTGTTACAACAATTTGGATAATTTTGGTGTTACAGAAGATGATGATGATATATATATATATATATATATATATATATATATATATATATATATATATATATATATATATAGAAAAAAATTTGGAAAAAACAAACAAAAATCCTTAAATGCAATCATTACATAAAAAGATCCTAATAGAATTCTTTTCATTTTCTTTTTCATTCAAAATAATCAAAAATTTTTAGGAATACGTTTTGAAAGCGTCACCCATGTGACGACAACGTAACCATGCTAAACGGAAAGCTGATCATTTTAAAAATTTTCAGTTATCTGTTTTGGATAAGACTTGTTTATATGTCCATCGTCTTTGTCAAATTGAACTGAATTGTATTTTAATGAATATTTTCCTGAAGAAGGTTTATTAAACCGAAACGTCAGACGTCGACATTTCATTCATTTTAAACAACATAATTGCATTTGAGGATTTTTGTTTGTTTTTTTCCAAATTTTTCTTCATTTTGTCAGATCTATATCTACATTTGTTTATATATATATATATATATATATATATATATATATATATATAGTGATCTACAACCAAACGATTTTGCAGCTATTTATTGTGACTAGGCACACGATTGCTTCAAGCCAGGATCGAAACTCTACCGATCTGACATCAGTCGGTGTCTCTTAGCCCTACACTGCGGACAATGGGACTTTTTAACTCATTATATACGTTATTTGCGCATTATCAGCTGCCATAATGTTCTATTCATTACGGAGAGATTAGCATTATAGCAGCAGCCCTCAAAAACACTTTCATCGAAAGTACTTAACCAACGAACTGGTGCGTGTATAGTCATCCACAGGCAAACTGTTTCGCTCTATCACAGCACTTCCGTGCGATCGCTTGAAGTCGGGATCAAATCTCGAGGCTAAGGAGAAAAGGATTTTTTAACGCATTGCATTATCAGCTTCCAGAATGTTCTATTCGTTACGGTGAGCTTAGCATTAGAGCAGCAGCAGACAGGGTTTCCCTAAAACTTGACACCATTTGAAAAGTGGATACCTGAGTAACTACATCTCCAAGGTAAATGAAATTAAATATTTGAGCAAGATATTCAAAAGGATGTGAGTTTTATAACCGAGTTCAATATGCGCGCAACATGCGACACAACACGCGTCACGTCGGTGCTCCAGCATTTGCCAAAAACGCTGTAGCAGGTCTTGCGTAAAATTTTCCAGCTCTCCAGTGATTCTCTCCTTATGTTGCTACAGGCTTCTAGAAAGGGAGGGGATATAAACCAATCCTTTCACATAGCCCCATATAAAAAAAAAACGTAAGCTGGACTAAGTGGCCATTTCAACAGCACATTGTCATTAACACTGTCACGCCAGATCTTTTTTTCCTGATAGAGTCTCATCGATATAAGTTCACAAAGGTAACTTAGTTTTGACAATTTTTTTTTTAAATTTGAGATGATTTAAGCAAGATCTAAGTGTTATTAGACTGAACATAATTTCCAGGCTCTTGAGAGAACACATACACAACCACACAAACAACACACACACACACACACACACACACACACACACACACACACACACACACACATATATATATATATATATATATATATATATATATATATATATATATTAAAGAAAACAGACCACTTTAAGGTACCATTATAATAATTTATTTCACCAGAGCCCTTTTAAAGGACGCCGGATCATCAGATTGCACTTTCAAAAATGAAATGAAATTAAAATTGATGGGTAGTGTAAGTTTTTGTAATTTAACAGAGAGTGTAAAAGGAGTAGTTAAAGAGACATGGTAGAGTATAGGGAGGATTAATTTCATATCTCTCTCAATCATACTTAGTATTGGGGAGGAGGAGTGACCAGACCTTGAACTATATATATATATATATATATATATATATATATATATATATATATATATATACAAAAAGTTAACAGTGAAGTCAACACTCAGATGCGACAGGCTGTTTAATGCAAGACACAATCGTCTCTGATATTGAGCACTTTATCTCATAAAGATAGCACACCTTAAAAATTAAATTTCTTTATATATATATATATATACATATATATAAGCACAGTAACAATAAGTGGTTAAATGCTGAATGTTATTGAATGAAGCTTTTGTCAAGGGAGCTTAAGAAGAGATGGTAATATGTGGTGATTTGGCAAGTCCTAGATGTTACTGTCTAGTCAAAAAGAATTGCTCGTCTGAATATTTGCCTTGAAAATGGCAACATATTTGAAAGAGCCTAGCAGATGTAAGCAGGGAAAAATCCAACGAGTATTTGCATATCATGAAAAACGTATTTGAGTCGAAGGTAATATAGAGCCCTATGCAGCCAAGAGTATAAAGATTATATGTATTCGATCTCTGCATACTTTATTTAATTAAAGAGTATGCTAATATTGAGAGTGCACATGAATTTCATATTTGATAAATATAAAACGAGAACGTCAACTTTAACATTTCTATCGACTAAAATAGCGTTTACCCTCACATAGACAAACCCTTGGGAAAGGTGTGAATCCTCTTCTTCTACCTCCAGTTATGGGTAAGTAAAAGGGAGGTCCTACAGCCTTGGGTTGTATGGCAAGTGGTCTAGAAGAAGGACAACGCTGAAATCAAAACCTGCAGAGGGTTGTTTGTGGACCTTGTGGCACGCAGTATTCGGCCATTCAAAAAGTGTGGATGGTTCACCTCTATAATGAAATTACATGTGCTGGTGTCGGGATGTCGATTTCTAGGAACTCATATGCTTGAGCCTCATACGTCGAATTCGGCGTGAGTGTGAGTATATATATATATATATATATATATATATATATATATATATATATATATATATATATATATATATACAGGTTCGGGGCTGATGTATCTTATTTATAATGTTTGCGAAGATGTATTCTCGCCATTTAAATCATTAACCTGTATATTTGTTTTTGTATGAATGATTCATGAATTTATAAATTATAATTGCCCCTTTAATTGAAATTAAAATAACTGATCCAACGTCCAACTTTCGGATAATAAGTGTGACATTACTGTAATTATTGAACAATAATGTTCATGTCACATAGACGGAAAATCTACCAGTAAAAAAGAATTCTCCTTTGTACAAAAACGCACAAGCTTAAAATTTAAATCCAAACTCAGCGTTGCCACCGCACGTTTCAAAACAATAACACATTTCTCATAGCATTTTTTGGATTGCATCTCTATTTTCGTTGTCCTCTTATTACCGAGAAGTAAAATCAAGAACAAAATCAATTTCCAAACCTGAGGATATCTGTAGGAACAGACGAAATTAAAAGACCTTATGCAAATGGAATTCATGGACAGGGATCATATCATTCATATACAGGTTCGGGGTTGATGTATCTTATTTATATTGTTTGCGGAGATGTATTCTCGCCATTTAAATCATTAACCTCTATATTTGTTTTTCGTATGGATGATTCATGAATTTATAAATTATAATTAGCACCTTTAATTTATATATATATATATATATATATATATATATATATATATATATATATATATATATATATTGTAAGGAAAAAGCCTTGGCTCTTAAAGAGAAGAAGAAATAAAAAAATACAGAAATTTACTTCAAATCTTAAAAGAACCGACAAATATTAGGCTATTTAATTCAAAGATAATTACTGTGGTTAATAGTGTGATTAATAATGCCGTTATTACATTCAAAGAATAATACTGTGGTAAAAACTCTGATTAATACTATCGTTCATACATTGGAAGATTGATAATGTGGTTATTTACGACTGTAATGCATATTGTCTTGTTCATTTGAACTCATTACAGGTAAGATACAGATCTGAAAGTATCGTGATACTAGAAAAACGCCATGTAAAAATTATGGGGTACTTGACAACAACGACAACATTATAACACTTTAAGGTACGCGTGCAAATATAGCCTAAAGTATGGCGTGTTAAACGTGTCATTTTACGGTAGATGATTCAACTTTCAACATGCGAAATATCAGGTTAGAGAAGTGGGTGAAAATTATCGAAATATCACAATGAATGAGTTAGCACGAAATCGGTTCGGAGCTTGTGATATCAAGCCTAGCGGGCCAAGTCACCCAGAATGATCATACTGATGTTAGGAACTGGTAGAGCGTGGTAAATAGATAAAGATATTAATGAAAGCTAGCGGGCTTTTCGGTGTACGGCACAATAATGAAATCTCATGTAGAAATGGATTAAACATAATTTCTGCTGAAGTTTGAATCCATAGAGTAAGAGGGATACTCAGGAACTGCCATCTAAATGTATGCCAAATCGAATAGGGTGAAGACACTGAGCAAAAGTATATTTGTTAGGTGGTGACCATAATTATGGTGTTTAATCATAAAACAGTCAGTTGCATCTGGATGTTGACATCAATGTTCACTTTTATATTTACATGCGCACTATCACTGCTATTGAGCGCTTTAGCACATAAATATGTCACACCTTAAAAACTATATATTAACACATTATAAATATACAGACACACACTCACAAACAGACACAAATATTTTTATGTATGTATCTAGAGTTATGAGCAAAAAGCTACACATTCAGTTAGAATTAAATATTTCTTATGGCAAAAGTAATAGCCAAAAATGATCGGAAATTAAATAAAAAAAAACATTAGAACAAGATAATTTTTACAGACTTTATGTCCAGAAAAGAGAAAAATTATATTAAATAAAAAAGTTTTTAACGCAGTATCTTATAAACCTATTTTAATTAAACTTCTATAAAACTGGGGTTGCTTTCCATATATATATATATATATATATATATATATATATATATATATATATATATATATATATGTATAGTTGCTGCACAGATACACATCAATATATATATATATATATATATATATATATATATATATTGAATATATATATATATATATATATATATATATATATATATATATATATATATATATATATATATATATATCAGTCTCATCATATCTCTCAATGATTCTCTACTCTTGTCTTCGCGGGGGTTGAAAAATATTCCGTTCATTTTTTTCAAAAAATCGTGTATACCCCGTTAAACTTGCCTGATTGACTCTCTTATTATCAAACCGTTTGAAATGAAAGGCGATCATCGTCTTTGCTTTTCTTTCTTAGAAATAACAATTTATGAATTCATGACGTAAAACAACCTAACACGAGTTAATTTTGCCGAGACACAAAGTAATCCCATTTATTGTTGCATTCATGTTTTTATATTCATTTTAATTTTTCCTGCATCATCAGTGCCAAGGGCTTCAGACAAACGATTGGTTCCTAAAATAGTTGAATGCCTATGATTTCAAGGTGAACTTTTTGTTTAGCTATTGTAAAGTTTTAATTGGTGCAGGGGAGAGAAACCTCGTGGCAATCTTCAGCCGCATATTTCAAGTCATTTTTATCCTATAAAATGTATTTCTTGGTATTCGCTTTAAACAACGCAATTATTGTACATCGTTTCTCACTATTTCTGGCATTTTAAAACAAACAACTGCCTTTTCTCCTTTTTCGATATTTTCTTGAGTTCATAATTGGTATCGTAATTACTCATTGGCCTTAACCTTTTTTTAATTGCATTTGGTGGATATTGTATTTTTAAAAAAATCTTTAAAGAATTACTATTTTATTTTATTTTATTTTTATTGGTTCACTGAGGATTGTGTTCAGTGTGTTCTAGGTTTATGAAGCTATCGTTCTCTAAGCTTAATCAGACTTTGCCCGTGTCTATCCTAAGAACTTCACATTACAAGGCGTGAGAGACACTCAAGTTAAAGGGTTACTCTTAAAATAGTAATTATGAATGAGGCTCATTTAATGAGTGAGAAAAATTACGGCTTGCACTTGACTTGAAGTGCCCTTGGTAACCGTGCTTATGGAAGTACCCACGCGGAATTACTTCCAAATAATTAGGAATATTTGTTGAAAAAAATCGTTATTATATTGATCATTCTTCCCAAGGTGTCAGCTGTGTAGTGTAGACACTAAATTCATGCAGTTACAAAATTGAACTCCGTAGTACAACAAGAGACAGCTGGAAATATGACGCAGATATGTAATTGGGCAGAGCGTTAACGAATTATGCCTTCCAGAAACTAAGCAGATTATTACAAGAAAGGTTAAGAAGGAAAATGTGTAGAAATGCTATAGGTCTATTATTCAATAGTAGAGTGATAATCATTTTCTTCCATATAAAAACGGATTTTAGTGGCCAAATTGTGGTTCTTCTAGCGAATCCTGGGAATAATTCATGCCATAAGAACTTATTTTAACTTATCTAACTGATTCCACTTTTACTCCGATAATCGTTACCCTATTTGTGCATTTTTATTCGTAGATTAAATATTTTTAAATATCTTTGCTCTCAGATATTCGCCTCTAGACACAACAATTAAGGATAGTGTCAAGGTAAAAAATGGAAATTTAATTGCCGAGTTTTCTTTTCAACAGTTGACGTAATCTATTCATCTGTCTTTCTTTCTTTCTTTCTTTCTTTTTATCTATCTATCTATCTATCTATCTATCTATCTATCTATCTATCTCCTGTTCGTCTGTCTGCTTCAGATTGTTCACATCTATCTATCTATCTATCTATCTATCTATCTATCTATCTATCTATCTATCTATCTATCTATCCCAGTCTGTTCATATCTATCTATCTATCTATCTATCTATCTATCTATCTATTTCCTGTTCGTCTGTCTGCTTCAGATTGTTCATATCTATCTATCTATCTATCTATCTATCTATCTATCTATCTATCTCCTGTTCGTCTGTCTGCTTCAGATTGTTCACATCAATCTATCTATCTATTTTTTGTTCATCTTATTGTTTCAAATTGTTCACATCAATCTGTCTATCTTGGAATACTCATATATTCTCTAAGTGTTCAAGGAAGATATTAGCTAAAGCCATAAATCGTACACATGATTCAACTCGCACTTAGTTAACCATGATATTCTTTAGCCATTTCAAACACTTTACTCCATTTTGGTCAAGGAAATGATGATGTCAACAAGTGTTTTGTGGGATACATTTTCAAACCGCATTCATATCTTCCAATTTGTGTCAATAATTATATATACAGTTCGGTGCATAAGGCCAGCTGAATTTATCTTTAAACTTTAGCAATTGAGTTATTTTTAAAAATATTTTGTATATTATTATATAGTATTAATAATCTGAAAGTTTCAAATAATTACTAAGGGTAGAAAATCAGTTATTGTAAATATGATTGATACATAATTATACACCATTCAGAAATGTTATTACAAATGTGACAAAGAATAAAAATTTATAGAAATTAATATTTAGTTTATTTTCCGTGATTGGTTATTACTTCAAACACTATGTTTTTATAGAATAGATTAATTTTTGAGTGTTAATTTTGGTTAATTGAATGCCAGACTTTCAAAATTTCACTTTTGAGTTCTTCCTTGTTATTAAATTGATGCCCATTCTTGTATATTCGTCTAACCAATATCCCCCAAATCTTTTCGATAGGATTATTATCAGATGATCTGGCGGGCCAATCCATAACATTGATTCGGTTAGCTTGAAACGACTCCCTAGTGGACTTGGCTTTGGAAACAGGAGAGTTGTATTGCTAAAACATCCAATTTCGAGCACCAGTTTTTTTTCCATAAGGCAAGGGATCAGTAGACAAACAATTCTGATAACCTAAAGCATCAAGCCATGTGTCAATGAAAACAACTAGAGTTTTTCCTTTGAATCTAAATGCAGCCTAAATCATAACACTCCCTCCTCCTTTATAAGGTCATGCCAATAATAAGATAACCCACCCGGGCCATCTAAATTATTTTTTTCATCGGAAAATACCATAGCTTTCCCTTGCTTGACCAAAGTCCTATGAGCTTTGACCCAATTGAACCGCTCGGACATATGGTGCTCGGTCAAATATGGAGTGTTCATAAGGTTGCCAGGACTGAACTCAGAAGATCTGTTAAATTCTCTCCAAACCGTCCAGTATGAAACACCCAATTCCAGAGTTGCATGGATCTTCGAACAGGATGTGAGGAAATTGCTTACTTCTATTCTGATCGCTCAAACATCCACATCACTTAATTTATTGCTTCTTCCACTTCTGTTCTTGGCTGCATATTCTTAAGTGTTCGATAAAATTTTGTTAATAACCGTTTTTTTTAAATCTTAATGCTAACGGCTAATTCTCTACTCATCACATTTTCATTTTTCAGGGCGATTATTTGCACCTTTTTCAAATTCACTTAATTTTGTAAACAAAGGCATAGTTTATGTCATTTATTAATAATAATTTAAAAACTTTCAGCGATTGTTGATTTAAATTGTTTTAACTCGCAATGTTCTTTTTATTTTAAATGGCCTTATGCACCAATCGATTTTCAAGCTTTTGAAAAATTTTACAGTAATTGATTTTCTACTCCTAACAATTATTTGAAACTTTCGGATTATTAATACAATATAATAATTTACCAAATATTACAAAAATATACATTTGCAAAAGTTTAAAGATAAAATTCAGCTAGATTTATAATTATGAACCTCTCTCTCTCTCTTTCTCTCTCTCTCTCTCTCTCTCTCTCTCTATATATATATATATATATATATATATATATATATATATATGATATGGGTTGTTTCGAAAGTATATTAGTTTCCAGAAACCCATCTTTTTCTAAACTTCGGAAAGAGAGATTGAAAATTTTGGGGACTCATTATAAAGACGTACGGCTTGGAAATGTTAATTTCCAGTCTCAAAACTGTATATCAAACCTATGATCTATGAATAACATTGCGTGATAATGTCACAGATTTTGATAAAGTAGCGCTTAAACTTGCGGTGTGTATACCGTTAGAATACATTCAGGTCGAGTAACCCATTCCACTCAGACGTTCTTCGAGTTAGAATCTTCACAGATCTCGAGATGTGACCTTCAAGACGCCTTTGCTAAATAATTGTTCAAACTTAAAGAAACGACTCACTCGGCATCCTGCTATAACACTCCTACTCTCGCTCATGAACAGTGATTTATAGTGATTTAGTCACTAGTAAACATGGCTAACTCTTTAAGGCTTGGACACTCACATGCCAAACTGCTGTATTTAACTGTGTATTTACTTCAGCCTATTTTAATACACGAAGCCAAAACATGTACGTTTTTACTCCTCCCAGTCATTAAGATTAAATATTAATTATTTTTGTACTCGCTGCAGAAACCTGGAGAAATCCCAAATTCCCTAAAGACAGTTAGCCCCCAATCCGATTTTGGATCGAAGTCAGTATAAGCGGAGCGGAAACTCAGGTAGTTGCAGACGGAGGAACAGACGAGACGACGGCGAAGGAGCTTCTCAAATCCACGTGACCAATTGCCGAAAGAATCCCCGACTTTGAGATCCGTTCCAAGAAATTCGCACCGATAGGCAAAAGTGTCATTAAAGAGATTTTAGTTTAAACATTAAATTTCCTCAACTAGGAACTAAATAAACCAAATCAAAAACTGTTCCGAAGATTTTTTTTTCGCTGTTATTACGTCTGAAAAAAAGGCATTTCTATTTTTTTCATAGCGCAGCTCGCTGTGGTTTGAACCAGCACTACAATACCGAGTATTGATCGATCCCTACCATCTCTGTGACCAAGAAACACGGCGTGGCGGAGCTGGGTGGTGGCCGAATTAGACAGCGTCCAACAACATTTGGACGGCGATAGTATTGAATAATGTAGGATTGAACCTGAAATCAGTTCGTCGTCCTACGACCCTGAGTACCAAAACGACTTCTAGTATAGACGGTGTGTGGAATTTATTAGAACGTCTGGTAACTACTAACCAGTTTGACCTAATATCGACTACAGGGTAAAATGTAGTACAAGGAATCCCTTCAATAAATCTATCGAAGCATTTTCCATTCAATCCGAGGGCACCATCTACAACTGTAAATGATGATATCCTCATGTACCATATATTTTAGATGTCCACTTCAAGATCATTGTATTTTGAGAGAGTTTGCTTCGTTGATTGCTTTTGTATTCACAATTCATTCCCTATCCCAACCAGAAACCTAATGTCAGAAATGGCTTCATGGCATTTTCCATGAATTAATTTTGTAAAAATAAACAAAAGAAAAAAGAAAGATCACACATATTTTACATAGATAAAGCCCTTCGTAATGTGTGGGATATAATTGTGAGTACAATATTTTATATTTCTTTAAGGCATGGGCTACCAGGAATACCTTCAATAATTCTGTCAGATCTTTTTCCAATCACTCCGACGGCTTCATCTACAACTAGAATTATTGGTGTTCATATGTGCCAATTTTTTTAAGGTTTCACTTTCAAGATCCTTTTATTTTAATAGTTCTTTGTAGGTCTTCACAGGTATATTGCAATCTACAGAGACGGCTATGTCAATAGGAAAATACAATCTGTTCTTCTGATATTTGATCACGATGTCTAGGCGATTAGCTGTGATTGTTCTGTCTCTGGGTATTGCAAAGTCCCATAAAATTGTTACAGTTCTTATCTGTGTAACCAGGACTGTGTTATATTCGTTCGAGATGCTTGCAATTTCCGTCCCGTAAAACTTGCATATTTTCTCGTGCAAATATTGGCACAATAGATCATGCCGAGTTTTATATTCAGTTCGTGATAACACTTTTCAACCTGATACAAGATGATCATTTGTTTCTGGATATTTATCACAAAATCTGCATTTGGGTTTAACACAATTGTTCAGTATATGCGCTTGGTAATTTCTAGTTAGCAAGCATTGACCCTGTGCAGAAAGAATAAAACCTTCCGCTTTCATTATTATTATTATTATTATTATTATTATTATTATTAGTAGTAGTAGTAGTAGTAGTAGTAGTAGTAGTAGTATATTTCCTTTAATTTCTGGTGTATACTCATTACTTTTCGGTTCCCAACCAGAGATCCAAGGTCAGAAATGACATCATGACATGTTCCACTGAGTATTCTTTGAGGACAAAACAAACAAACAAAATACATAAAAAGATCACACATATTTTACATATACAAAAGCCCTTCGTAAATTGTGCATTGTAATTGTGACTTATGTTCCTCATGTGCAACATTTTTAGGTTTCGATTTCAAGTAGTTTGTATTTTGAGAGTTTTTTGATGATCTTCAAAGATACATTACGTTCAGCCATGTCAATATGTACGGACATTTTGTTTTTTCGATCCCTGATCACAATGTCCTTGCGATTGTCTTTGATTGTCCTGTCTGTGTGTATTATAAAGTTCCATAAAATTGTTATAGTTACTATCTACCGGGTATGTGTGATCTTCATACTAATTTCTTGCATTTTCTTCCCATAATAGTTGCAGATTTTCCAAAGCAGATATTGGCCCACTTTCTTATACCGGGTTTTATATTCAGTGGGTGCCAATACTGTTAACTGCATTTTGGGCTAACTATTTTTTCAGTATGTGTTTTTGGTAATTTCCAGTGAGCAAGCAATGGTCCCGTGTAGAAAGAATAAAACCTTCGGTTTCAGCTTTTAACATTTCACTACGTAGCCACCGTTGGGTATGAAGTTTTTCTACCTCAGCTTATTTGGTTCGGGTAGAAAACTGAACGTGAAGAGATTTATCTTGGTAACGTTTCTCTATCTGGTCGAATGCATTCGCTTTTGCTTTCTTTTTTTTGCTTTCTCACCTTCAGTAGGTGTATCATGTTTTACTTGCATTTCTTCAATCACTTTAAAACTCCGTTTTGAACGTGTTGCCTTCCTTTAAATGAATAAAGTTTCTTCGTTCTCTCATGTTCCGTGACGCAGATCGCCATAAATTCTTCTGTTGTTTCCCCTTATCTATGAAGGCCGCTTGTTGTAGTTTTGTTAGACAGTTCTAGTTGAACTAATCCCCTGCCTGCTTCCGATCTGGGTACATACATTAGGTCAACATCAACCTTGGGATGATGCATGCGGTGGTAAGTAAAAAGCATTTTTTTTGGCGTCCATTCTCTTATGTCAACTATGGTCCAGTTAAGGATGTTGAAGGTATTTCACCACGGAATCAGTCATTGTGTTTATTACTGATATTCTGTTTTTTTTTTTTTTGTTTTTTGTTTTTTTAAATTCAGCTAGGTATTCTCTACCAGACGCACACGCCTGGAGTATTCTTTTCTTACTTTCTCCTACATTTGGTATCATCTCCGTCGCCAATTCTTGGATGTCTGTAATTTTCTTTTTCCAGTACCCAATAATTTCTGTCAAAATCTAGGTACGTTGGGTGTGTTTCTGCAATTCTTCCTTACTTGAAGTTTACTTTTGCACATTGATCTAATCCTAAATCCATACATATCTACTTATTGAAACATTTTACAGTATTGGGGAGACCCTTCAGCTCATTGTCGTCTTTGGCAAAAAGTTTGAGATCATCTATGTAGAGCAGGTTACTGGAAAATTGTTTGTTTACAGGTTATTCATAGCTATTAGTATTTAGTTCATGTGTAAGGGAGATTAAGGAAATACAAAACAGAATCTGTGAAAGGGAGTCTCTTTGAAGGAATCTTCGTCGGATATTCAGGTGGTTGGGAGTGGCAGTGCCTTTTGGCGGGATTTACGTATAATGTGGTTTTCCACATTCCCATGCCGGTTTTAAGGAAATCTACTCTCACGAAGGAGTCTTTGTACAGTTCCAAATTCTTAAGGATCCAAGAATGTGGTACACTATCAAAGGGTTTACGGTAATCTATCCATGCTGTGCTGAGTTTTCTATTATTATTATTATTATTATTTGATTGAATTCACAATCATTTCTTTTCTTTTCGTAACATTTTTTGGAGACGTTACGCATGTGCAAACAGACATACATATAAAATGAGTGCTGTTCAAAGAATTTCATGTACTAGAAGCATTTCAGAAGAGTATATCCAACCTTAATGATATTGTTGCGCCGGTTACACAAGTTAGCTTGTAACACGCAAATATTTTGTCTTATAACTTAACAAAAAGTTCGTTATACATTTTAGATATTGAAACGGGCATTCATAATCGAAATTAGTGATTCTTATTTAGAAATGTGCCTAAATAAATTTAATAAACTTCTATATGTATTGTTAAGGGACAAAAGAGTTTCTAATGTTCTTTGACCAGTGTTGAATATTTTTAAAACCCCAGCACTTCGCAAAATTCAATCAATTACGTACCATGCGTGATACACGCTTATGCGATCACTTATCTTTCGATACATGACTGACTAGGCATTTTTCCCTCAGGAGGTTGCCATTTCTTTCTGCAGTAGACCAGTTGATATCCAAGGCTATAGAACCCGGTGTGTCCTGTTATTTACCCATAGCTGGGGAGAGAAGAAGAGGATTCACACCTTTTCCAAGGGGGTTAGCACGTAAGTGAATGTAATGAATTTCGAACTCGGCTCTCCAATTCGTCAAACCGAGCAGCTATCCACTACTCCACCGTTCCACGCAAAATTATCATAACTCTATAACATTTTTTTGGGATAAGCATTTGGTTATACTGAGAAAGATATCTGAGTGCAACAAAAATTTTCCTCCAGTCAAAATGTAACGTATCTGCAGATATGGTAGAGATTATTCCGTGTTAGAGAAGGTCGGGGTAACATATTTTATTAGGTTGGTGCAAAAATAATGACGTAATAATGTCGTTTTTTTATGTATTTTTTAACGTCAAAAAACGACATTATTACGTCATTATTTTTGCACCAACCTAATACATAACTTTTCATTCTTTAATCGAGTTCACCCCAGGCAAGGTAGTATAGTAAAGAACTAAAACACAAGCGGCTACTCTATTGTGAAACAATTAGAAAACAGAAATATTTCTAAGGAGCGAGAAGAAAAGAAAAGGAATTAGGAGGAGAGTAGATAGCGTCTGGCATTGTATTTAAATATTTAAAGATTAAAGTTTGCTGGAAAGCATGGAGCCGAAAGGGAGTTCCTCAATCGAGAAATGAAAAGAAAAAAAAAAAAGAAACTATTAGGTTGGTGCAAAAATAATGACGTAAGAATGTCGTTTTTTGACGTATTTTTTAACGTCAAAAACGACATTCTTACGTCATTATTTTTGCACCAACCTAATATTAGCATAGAAAGTACGGTTAAATCGAGCCAACTCAACAGTGAATCGCTTATATCTCGTCTTTAGTCTAGCACTGCGTTTAAAAAGGTCTAGGTACCATAGCGAAGAGCTATGAAAGTATGGAAAAGGCGCTTGGAGGCAATATTAAAGCGGTGACGTCAGACCAGTGTTAATATTATTGCTGATTCTTTGGATTTTTTTCAATAAGCTTTAGATAAATAGCAAGGGCACAGGTTCATATGTGGCAGCAGTATTCTAGGCATGAGCTAATGTTAGATTTATAGATATGTAGGATAAATTCTAGAGAGAACAAATGCCTCGAATCGCACAGAGAAAGAATATTTATAGCAGCTGACCTATTTTAGTATCTCCAATGCTTCGGCAAATTCTGCCAGGCAGTACTTTACTTGGCATTTCCGTGGTTGCTGAATTTCCTCGTTCGATATGGGAGCCTAAATTTTTCTTCAGATTAATGCTGCAGCTGCTGTTTTGCATAAATGACTGCATTTCCAGAAGCTTTTCTCTTATCTTACAGCTGTATCTAGTGGTCAAATTCCGGCTTTCATTTTTCCTGCTTACTTTAATGGATGCTCCACTAGCGTATATATTTCTATGTGATGTCCACTGAGTGGATCTGGATAGCCTAGTATATGCGCTGACACAGTAAGAATTCTAACTCTCCAGTGTTCCTCCATGTCGATTAGATATCTGATGAAGGTCGGAGTGTTCAACGGCTGAAACGTTCTAACAAGAACAAAGATGAGGACAATTGTACGAATGTAGGTAATGTAAATATTAATAAATCCTCAGAAATTCAGAGTGAATTATATATCGTCTTGGAACTACCTGCAGTTTAATAATAATTTTCTCACGGGAATTTATATTCAGTGCGTGTCCAAGCAGATTAAATTCCTTTCACAAGCAGATTGTAAACTACGTAACTTTGGCTTAGCTCGCCATTAGTAAATTCTTCTGCTTCCTACAACCATCGTCATTGTTATTATTACAATAATGGATGTAATTATCAAGAAATCAATGCCAATTATGTCCTGTTAATGGACTTATTCAAGGACCGATAATTACCGATTACCTTTTGGCGCCAGCTAGTTGACTAGTCACAGGCGAGGGAAAGAAGGTGTGAAATTCAACGACGCCAATGTCTTCCTAAGTGACGACTTGAATTCACTGATCTATGTAGGTGGGAGTTTGTTATTATAAAGATTATGATTTTTAATTAAAATATCAGCACGCAAGCCAATACATATATTTCAAAGTTGCATGTCGTTAAATGATAGATACCTAATATAAAACACTAGAATCGCTCAATTCTTCCAGAACCGATTCCTCGCTTAATTCTTCATATATGCACCGATAATTTGAGTTGAATGCTATTTACCGACATTTATCTGCCATATATATATATATATATATATATATATATATATATATATATATATATATATATATATATATATTAAAAAGAAGAGAGAAACCTTAAATGTTTTAGTTGCAATGTGGATTTAAAAAAAATATTATGCTTTATTTCCATAGTGAAAATATCCACCTGGAAACTTATAAATAAAAGAATAAATGACTATTTGGGTTTCAAAAGATGAAGTGTGAAATCTCTTGTTTATATATATATATATATATATATATATATATATATATATATATATATATATATATATATAGCCTAAACCAAACATGATCTAAAGGTTGATAAATTCGTATAAATAACATTAAACGTGTATCATTCGTATGAACACATTGTCGACACCTATTTACTCACCCACACCCACACCCACTTATATATATATATATATATATATATATATATATATATATATATATATATATATATATATATATTTATTTGGATAGATGTGAGTTTGTGACCTGGCTTTCACGCTTTAGCGATCGTCAGACAAACAAGTTTTTCTGATGATCGCTTTGTTCGACGATCGCTAAAGCTGAAACCCAGGGTCAAAAACTCACATTTATCCAACCCAATATGTTAACTCTATCTCTGATATTGAGCGCTCTCTAATAATTACCGCTCATATAATATATAAATAATTATACATATATATATATATATATATATATATAAAACATGTCTTGTGGTGTTAAATATATTAATTGTGATGGCCACAGAAGTGCTTCTCCAAAGCGTAAGACAGTAAATCTACTATAAGTAATTTCTGATCAATAAAAGTTAATACTTCCAAATGGTGCTGCTTTTTATGGTACCCTGTACACACACAAGCACACACAAGCACTCACACACACACACACACATATATATATAAAATGTATATTTATATATATATATATATATATATATATATATATATATATATATATATATATATATATATATATTGATGTAGGAATATCATTGAGGTAATATTTACTTTTTTGCGTAGGATCCTATCTGAGCGGGCCTAGCAGAAACAATTAGACGTAGCGTCAATTCCATGAGCGGTTGGAAGAACTCCAGAGCTAAACTGGCCGATGCTGTCTTTACTAAATGTGTTTATAGGATTCTCGATGAGACTTATGTGGGGTAAACGTAGTAGCGAGACCATTCGGCAAATATCATCATAATTCTCCTCAATCAAATTAAAGTCAACTTAGGCCCGTTGACCCGTTGCATTGTCCAACGGGATTAGCTATGGGTTGCTGGGGAACATAGAATTGATGAGGGGATAAAATTGTCGAGAATCTGTGAACTGACCAGTAACATGCTCACAGGGATCAAGGTACCCAGGATTTATCACATGTATAAAACACATACCATTATGGAAACAACCCCTATAAACACAGATCCTTGTTGGTGTTTATGACTCCATGAGCTATACGAGATACTTACTATTACAAGTGGAAACGTTACATTGGAGTTCATATATTCCAAATCCTACTGAGTACATTTACGGAGGTAATTATTTTCGCAGAGTGATATGGGTTCGATGTCGAGATATTAGCAGGGAAGCTGGTGTGAGCCTTCTATTAACATATCGCATGGAATAAATGTACTCTCAAATACCTTGATAGACGATATAAATCCTGTATCATCCACATTGAAAAAGGTTTGGATTTGTGCTAATTCCGCATGTCTGTTCCTCTCCTGTGTATATTGTTCATTCACGACATGGGCAACCATAACTCACCGCTAAATTCTATCGTTTATAGTCCTGAGGACACTTGGTCTTGATATCTCCTAATAATTATTCCACTAAACATTTGCATAAGCTCCTTATGTAGGTTGTACGCTGGTTTTCTTTGTCCCCGTTCTAACATCAAATTTTCAAACATTCTTTCCTTGTTGAAGGCTCTAGATATTTCAACTAAGTTTGGAAGAAAAAATGTCCTTTTTTCTTGCCATAAAAAATATATCTGTAGTGAAAACAAAATTATTGAATGCATTTTGTTGGAAGTGGTTCACATATAATAATTAAGATTTAAAATGTTGATAAATAACAACCAAAAACAAATAAATATACATCTCCTTCTAATGATAAGTAAAATTGTCCTTTGTATTTTTATTTTCTCTAAAAAAAAATCGTCGTTCCTCAGTCTATGATATTCTCAACATCCTTCTGTAGAACAGCATTTCTGTTGATTCAAGTCTCTTCTCCGTTTGTGATGAGATGATCCACCATTCTCTTACAGAGAGGAGTACCGCTGATATATACCAATTCTTTGTTCTTATCTTTATTGGAATTTGATCTTCGGTACCAGGTCAGTAGAACGTATATACTCGTTGTAAACCAATCGAAAAGAAAATGTACGATAAAAATGTACGTAACTTCGATGATCAAAGTGAAGTTGTAATAATAATAATAATAATAATAATAATAATAATAATAATAATAAATTTGTACAAACACCACCCTGTAGGAGAGTTTTGTTATTTGGGACGTTTCGTTTAGATGGAAAAGATTTTGCAGATGATATGTACAGTTTTTTTTTTTTTGTTTTTTTTTTTTCACCCCAAGCAAGGCGGGAAGACTCTAGGATGCAAGGGGTTACAGAAAGTTTAGAGCAAGATCAGATAGGAGTGATAGAAGAAAGGATATATTTTCCTCCCAAAGTAATCTTTTGCACCTCTGTGATCTGACGTGTCCAGAAATTTTACTCACATGATTTTCGGCAGCCTTCTTTATCATAACCAATTCACCTATCACAGTCGGGATAAATGTAGTTTTTAAGTTTATTATTATTAACATTATAATTATAATTCAATTTCTGCTACGGTCAAAAAACCTACCTAATCTGCGGAGAGATCTAAGGCAGGTAGTTGTGCGTTGTTATGTCTACATTTTATGATTTGTTTTTTTTTTTCTAACTCCCATAAAATTCCTAACGTTGCATGGACAAAGTTCTTCCGAGTGTAATTATCATGACTAATATTTGAATTTCTCTTCAGCTGAGATTTCCATGGATTTTTTTCAAACTATTGTTGTGTTCCATATTTATCATTCCAAGAGTACCTACTATGATTGGTATTATTCTTGTTTGCAATTTCCACATTTTATCTATTTCGACTTCCAGGTCTTTATACTTCGATAGTTTTTCAAATTCATTGGTTGCTATTTTACATTTCACTGGCCAGGCCATATCAATTAGTCAACACTTCCTTTTTTATTTTCGGAATTTGAAAATTATTTTCAGACCATTTTCTTCAATATTCCAGTCTGAAAAGATGGTGTGATCCCACAGAATTCTTATGTCTTCTATTTCTGTAAGCGGTGCTGTCTAATGTTCACAACAGTGTTTATTAACCTCCTTTCCAAAGTAATTGCACATTGTCCAGTGTAAGTACTGCTCAACTCTATCCTGATTATTATTATTATTATTATTATTATTTAGTACGGCCTCTGACAACGAGATTAATTCATAGACGAAGATACATGTATATTGAAATGGTCTGATGTTATGTGCTGCTTAACATGCACGTGGTTTATATTCTTACATTGCTAATATAGTTCTGAATAAACTGGTTGTTCCATGCTGCATTATTTTAATGTCTTTTGTAAAGAGCGTCTGACAGCAATTTTGATAATGTCCTTATCAGTACACACGTTGCTTACATGTAGCATTTCCAGGACTCCAAATAACATAGTGATAACTATAATTTTAAGGTGACTCTTTCTCCATTCAATTTGAAGTTCCTTAAATTAACTGAATTTTTCATATTTTCTAACAGATATATTTTAAACCAATGACACTGCCGTGTCTACGACAATCCACCTGATCGTTTATTACTAGAACTGCTATATTATATTATATATATATATATATATATATATTTCAATTTAACTTGTGAATTTATATATATATATATATATATATATATATATATATATATATATCAATTTAACTGGTCAATTTAAAAGAAATAGTGATTTTATGGTCTCCTATGAATTTTTAAAATGATGTCTATATTTTCTTCTTTTTAGTAATATTATTAGATTTAATATCCTCACCAACTCTTAGAATTTTCCGTTCGTTGATGATGACATGTTGTTCTACAGAAAGATGTTGAGAATATCATAGACTCAACACTTGAGCAACGACGATGTTTTAGAGAAACTAAAAACACAAAAAAACATATCAGTTACAACATTTTCCTCGTCATATGAGCTGTTGCAAAGACGTCAGATATTACTAACTTGCCCCGTGAAGCAGAAAGATACCTGGAAATAACCCCAAATGCGCCAACGACGAAAAGAAAACATTGAGATGCTATCTTGTACATTTATCAGATACCTCTGTATCATCACCTTTACTTTAATTTGTCCTTATTCTAAAGTAACGAAACGTCGATAAGGATGCATTTATACCTGTTTTGTGCATATGTATGATACCAGGGCGACTGCTCTTCAAACACTTGTCAGTCAAGATTGTCATAGACTATATAGTCTTTTCTTTTTTTAAAATCATTTCACCCCAAGTAAGGTAATGGAGCCACTAAGACACAATAATTACTAATTCTGAAAGAATAGGGGAAAACATTAAAAGACATTATTAAAGAGATAGATAATTTAGAAGACAAAAAACAACGATTGGCGTTGCATGAAGACTTTTTTAAATATCGATGTTGACTGGAAGGCAAGAGGCCGGAAGAAAGTTACATGAGCAAGAAGTTTGAGAAACGTATCTGTTAGCGTAGAACTTACAGTGATATCTTCTTCTTCTTCTTCTCCGCCTCTTCCTTCTCCTCCTCCTTCTTGTTCTTATTCTTGATCTTGTTCTTGTTCTTGTTCTTGTTCTTCTTCTTCTTCTTCTTCTTCTTATTATTATTATTATTATTATTATTATTATTATTATTATATGAAATATTTTTGTTCAAATCAACAATATCCGCCATTATCCCGTAAGAATAATTCACAAAACTTACAACGTACATTTGGTGCAATAAATACATATTCTTTTGCAAATGTCGTTGTGTAATGCATTATTCTAGCGAAAACGGTTACCTTTGTCTAAAATAGATATTCTCCGTTTGTGTGTGATTCCAAGGATCATGGCATTTACACTAATACCTTTCCCCTATGCTAAACATATCAACTCGCGATTCCTGTAGTATTTTTTTAATATTGTTACGCTTTCATTTACTGTAAAGAATTACGTATTTATACTTATTTCCTATTTCAGCAAATAAGATTCTAGTTTCTCTCATGATCATTATGACGCTTCCAAAAGTAGTGATGATTCCGATTATAGAACTTGCAGTAATCACAGAAGAATCAGCCACTTTGCGTTCGTTTTAGCTCTTCAAATCTGACTATTTGCTAAAATCTTCACTGCCATTCTTATGGAAATCAAACATTATTATATTTTTTTTTACAATATATACTTCTTTTAGAAAATCTTCCCTTTTTCAAAAAGAGAGCATTTCTATTATATTAAGCAGCATTATTCTTATCTTGAAAATGCTCAAAACACAAAGCACACTCTCTTTTCTTCTCATCACCACTTGGATAACTGACAACGCTCTGTAGCTTAGAGTCTAATTTAACCTCAATGTTCGGCTGTACTTTGTGATTAAGCGTGATTTATTACGGCCTGTTTTGTTCTTTTTAGGATGTCTTCTGCTTTCGCTTTTCCTTTCTCATCCAAATCATAGGTTTCCTCCTCCTCTCCATTAACGTAATGCAAAATCACTTGTCTTGCAAAGCCCGTTATTTCGCCATCGTCTATAATCAACCGCGGAAGTATTTGATAGGTCCACTATAGTTATCTCCCTTTTGATAAGGTCAGCCTACCCTGGATTGTTAACTTCAGTCTTGTGAAGTAAGACTCTTAATGAGATTGGATTATGTTCATCTCTCCCTATCATCAGAAATACGATACCTGTTTGATGCTTGTGGCTTATATATATCAAGTACAGCTTTTCTTTACTTAATGGCACAGTGCTTACTTTTAAGATTTTAAAGAAATAGATTTTCCCACTTTAACGCATATTTTAAATCAACAACAGAAGGCATGAGAAAATATTCAAAGAGAGACTAACAGGCTATTTTCTCTGTTGTTGCGATATTATTTTTTGTTTTTCCTATTATAGAATCTCAGCTGTTATAACAGAACTTAAACTGAATTTTCGCCCTCGAAACTAACTCTGAATGTACAACTATTAGAAAGAAATGCATAAAATTCGTGGGAAATCTTTAAAACAACTTTTAGTTCTGTTCTTTTAAGTACTGGATATTCGTATACATTTTCATTTATCTATTCAATGCTATCTACCACAATAATTTCTGAGGTTACTGGGTTAAACATTGTTATAATTAAACCATATAATAATTATCAATGTTTATTTATTTATATATTTCCTCTCCAAAATATAGCAGGACTAGCAGTAGAGCCCGGCGTTGCCCGGGGATATAACAGTAAGAGATAGATCAAGTATCCACCATCATAAAGACTGAAAAATAAAATTGACAAATATTATTGTTTAAGGTTGACGGACACGCATGTCTTAATTATTTTTTTTTTTTTTTTACGAATTGGTCAAACCCAAACTGCCAAAAAAAAGTGAAGTTTTGTTGAAATCGGTTGAAAAAATGTAGGTAACCTTTCTGTAATCTTTTAGTTTTACAATTTATGATTTTTACTTAATGAATACAGTAAAAAAAAATGCATATTTTGCTTGTGGTGATTCATAATTAGAATTCTGATTTGAATATATTTTCCACTCGTTGTTTCTAATACAAAAAATATTAACTTTATTTGGGTTTATTAATTATGATCTAAGAAATCTTATTCATTTAGTAGCCTTTCTGTAGTAATAATCTTTTACAATTTATTATTTTTACTTATTGTATACAGTAAAAAAATTGGGCACCATGTGTATTTAAAGTAGTTCCGTTTATTATTCTTAGTTAGGACTTGTGTATGCTTAGTTTTCATTATCTTTTCCTAAAGATAAAGTATTTATCCGATGTTTGTATTCGTACAATCAGCAGAGATCGTTAGATTATGGTATAAGGTTGACGGACACGCATGTCTTAATTAGTTTTTTAGTTTTTTTAGTTTTTACGTATTGGTCAAACCCAAACTCAAACAAAAACATTGTTTTCAATCGTTATGAGTCTACTGATTGAACAGAATTTTATTATAAATAATTGTCTTGTAAATGGAATTTTTAAAGCATTCTGAATGTTAAAAATAAAGAAAAAAGTGTGCGAGAGAATAAGAAACACTACCTGCCAAAAAAAAAAAAAAAAATTGTATTTTATCGGCTGAAAAATATAGGAAATCCGCTCCCATATTTAAAGTAACCCACACACACAAACCGATGTGAGTTGTCCCCTTCCATTTTCACGATGTCTCTTAATCGTGTTTTCAAATTGATTTTGTGCAAAAACAATTATATTTTTCCCATTTTTGGCGCTGTTAGAACCACCACAAGGTAATTTTATGTAGTTCTGTGAAGTTTTGTTGAAATCGGTTGAAAAATGTAGGAAATCCGATCCAATATATAAACGTTACAGACACACACACACACAATCTGCGTTTTATAACAAGTAAGATTGGTGTTAAATCAACTTAAATTTGTACGTTTATATATGATTACTTTCTTAAACGAGTTTTATTAAACGATACAAGTAAAATATTTATCTGCATTTAGACAAAATCATTTCACGAGCAATATGAACCATTAAATTAATAATTTCATTTAATCTTAAATTTCATCGAAACCTTTCATGGGATGTGCTCATTGTGGGTTAAATGATCGTCTTGCTTCAACTTGGTCTTGAAATAGGTTTTATTGTCACCATCTTTGTCATTCTGTTGCTAATCTTTCTTCCGTTACATACTTCTACTTCGTCGTTAAATTAAACATAAAATATTGAACATAAAATATATTTAGCAAAAAACTATTTATACAATAACAGGAGTAATCAATGGATCATCAAATATAATTGAACGTCTTAAAATATAAAGGGAACTGGTTACTTAAAATTTACGCTTCATTGACTTTTAGTTGTGAATTCTTTATCTTCCCCTTACTGAATTACAATACATAATTTCAAGACTTTTGTTTTATTGCATCTCACTTTTATAACCTTCTAAAAATTTCCGTCATTTTTTACAGCACGGGGATACGAGTTAGTAACATTTGATTACAGAAAGAAATAGAATAAAAATAGAAGAATATTGAGTATTGCTACCATATATTCTTTAGGGCTGCCCAATCTCCTCTCTTAACTCTCGTATGAATTTAATAGCCTTTTCTCGACGTTGTGGCTTATGAATTATTTTGATCTCTACAACACCATTCCCACTGACGCAATATTGCTATCATCTTCCTATTCTTTCGTTATTTTCAGGGCAAATATTCAGTCAAGTTACATTTCTTAGATAGAACGGTTCAGATATCAGCAATTAAGACACGCCATGTCACGTACACAAAGTTTGTTCATCGACATTCATTTCGTATTCTATTAGTGAGGAGTAAGTTCCACTCAAGCAGATCTTTCCCTACAACTGTGACTTAATGTGCTAGACTCCCGAGAGGATGCTTTCCCTATCACTACGATCTAAAACTCATCATGGCTAAGATCAGATGTTAACTATATTAAATATTCCATACTATACAATTCTTACTTCTTTTCACTATCGCCGTGACAAACACTCATACAGAAAGAATTTATAATGAGATGATCGTGGGCTTTGAATTATAGAATAGAAAATACTCCATTAAATGGAAAGAAAATAACATTTAATAAATGATCGAAGTTCATTTTCTTTCTGTAGATTATTATTCATATCTAACGTTACCCTTGAGGCGTTTAACAGACAATAAAATGCAGGCCAAAACAAAGACACATTAACTGATAAACATAATCTGATTATATCAGTATTTTTCAAAGATATTCATGAAAAGAAAGATATTAAGGCCTGGTGCAAGTAATTCTTGTATTAGCCTCCAGTTTTCTGATAATTCTTTAAATCTTAAAAACTGAAGTCTGTCTGTCTGCCTGTCTCTCTCTTTTTTCTATGAGTACATATATATATATATATATATATATATATATATATATATATATATATAATTTAAGATATTTTCACCGAATAAAAGGCCAAAGAGCCAATGAAGTTAGAGTGTAACAAAATGCTTTTATATACCAGGTATCAATGGAGTAAAATATCTCACTGCTTTAGAAACATCATATCCTGATTGGGGCAAGCAAAAATCGAGATAAGTTTCCTCAATATTTTCCTTACATATATTGACAGGGTTTGAGCTGATATCACATAGCCCCGTTTCTTAAGGTCTTAATTCTACAGCGATGAAATACATATTAGTGAGATATATAAAACTGGATATATAAAACTGGAGAAAAACGAATGTAAGAAAATGGGTGTTATTGTAAAAATTTAATTTGGCGAAAGTTAGAACGGTTTTAACTAATCGAGTTCAAATTAGTATCAGGTAGCAAACAAATACACCAACAATACATACATACATGCATATATATATACATATATATATATACACACACACACACACACATATATATATATATATATATATATAATCGACTCTCCCGTCGAGTTCGACGTATGAGGGTAAGATAAGTTTCAGGAAAACCGACATCCCGACATCGGCACATGAGATTTGATTATAGTGGTGAAGGCCTCGTGCAGGACCAGCCACACTTTTGGAGGGACGAATACAGAAACCTGGTGCACCGAATGCCAAGGTTCCCAAACGACCCTCCGCAGGTTTTGAATTCAGAGTTGTCCTTCTCCTAAACCAGTTGCCATCCAAACCCAGTCTGTCCTGCTATTTTACCCATAGCTGGAGGGAGATGAAGAGCATTCATACCTTTCCCAAGGGTATTAGCACGTAAATGAATGTAAATTCGACTGAAGAACTCGGCTCTGCGATTCCTGCTATCCATTACACCACTGTGCCTCCTTATATATATATATATATGTATGTGTGTGTCTCTGGTGTGTGTATATATATATATATATATATATGTGTGTGTGTGTGGTATATATATATATATATATATATATATATATATATATATATATATATATATATATATATATATATATATATATATATAATTTTCATTTTTTCATGCACATTTCATTGAATACGACAGAAAAGGTGCTTTTATGTATTTTTATACAAATTCTCATGTGATCTAAAACATGTTTTTTTCTCGGATGATACATTATATAAAAACTGTGTTTTTATACGAGCGCTTTCGGATATACATTTAGCCATTTTCAAGGATTAAATTTTTTAACTCTTAAATGAGATGAAGTTTGAAGAAAACTAGGATTAAATATTTTAATTTTAAATGAGATGAAGTTGGAAGAAAATATCATAAAGTAAATGATCTATATTTTTTATAAAATGTTTTTAATTTTTCAAAACAGGTTCAGGATATTGTGTCCATTTTCAAAGTTAATAATATTAAGTGCTGTTTTTCTTTTTGTCTTTATTAATAAGGCATCCACTATTTTTGCCTTTTCTTTGCATGTACATGATGCTATGATATATATATATATATATATATATATATATATATATATATATATATATATATATTAAGCATTTTGAGCAAGGCGTGAAGTCACTAGGATACGGGGGTTGCAGAAGATTTGGAGCAAGAGCAGATAGGAGTGATAGAAGAAAGGATGAGGAGAAGGATAGTGGGTAGATCAAAGGCAACTGTAGGTGTCGATTGATATTACATTTGAATAGTTGGAGATTATAGCTCTCAGGGAAACAGTAATTGGGAGGGTGTTCCACAGGCGAGAGGTGAGGTATGAAGCTATTAGGAGTAGAAGACACATTTAAAAAGTTTCTACAGTGAAAGGGTGGGAGCGGGATGCCAGCCTCGTAGGGCGCTTGAATTCATGGAGGGGAACCAGTGAAAGCAGCTCATCGGAGCAATTACCATAAAAGTATTTGTAGAAAAGTAGAGAGAGGCGACGGCGCGTCTGTGAGAGAGTGACTGTAGACGAGACGCCAGATCAGGGACAATTATATTACATATCCGTCACTGGATCTTCTCAAGAACTCCGAGGTAAACAGAAGGTGCACCACACCATATATGGCAGCAATAATCCATGCAAGGGCGAATGGTTGATTTGTATATTTGAAGCATCGATTCCGGGAAGAAAAATTTCCTGTCGCAGCACAGAGAGCCAACTTTTTCATATATATATATATATATATATATATATATTATGTACAAACACGTACAAAAAACGTGGCTTAGCACTATTTACATCAATGGTTTGTGTGGCCAATTGACTTGATACAACCTCTATCAATCACCCTCTTACAACTGATAAATCAGTGATAATTCCAGTTAATCTGTTCATGGCAAACGTTCTTGTATTATCGGCGTTTAAACGGGCTACGAAGGTGAAAAAATTCATTGCTGAAATGTTGCGGACATTCGACATCCATCAATTTAAGGGTTTATATGTGCATATGAATTTTTTGAAAGTTTGAAGCAGTGGGTATTACTTAAAAACTCAGTATTCAGATACATATTTAATGAAATTAGGCTGGCGAGTGGTGCGGATCAGGTTAAGATCCTTTCATTGCATTCTCCTATAAACACACAATACACGAGCGTGCGCATACAAGGATAATTAATATCCGTACGAAATACCGTCTGGCTCGTTCTGACTGTTCATTGAAAGAGGTTTTACTTTTCCAAACGACAATGATGTTCAATGAAGGAGGTGTTAGATGAATAGTCTGCCTGTTAATTCAATGCTGTTTAATTTCCATTAATTTCCAGTCTTAAGAGATTCACATGGTTGCCACTATTTACAATTATGTATCGGACAAATCATCTAATCAGGGCACTTGACGCCGCTAATTTAATTCTGGGTAACTGGCAAAGTGTGGCATTGTGCTGAGTGTAGGTTTCCATGGCGAGCATTATATGAGGCCATAAACCGAAGCTGCAGTACAAGGCATGTGTTTAGGATGGTCGCGTTTTTGTAATGGAGCATCCGTGATAGGATTTGTTGCATCGGTTAGCACACCGAAATACGTCACGGAGCGGGTGACCGTTCCCTAACACTACTTCTTGAGAATTTGCACCCATTTCCTGGACTCGATGCATCCTAACAAAGACGAATCATTTAGGCAGAATCACAACCTATATATTAATAAAGGATTAATTAAAATACAAATAATAATAAAAAAGAAATGTACTATATATATATTTTTTTTTAATTCTGAAAGACAAGTGCATATTCTTAGCCGTTGATTTTTGTCCACTGATGGATGTTATAATGTTTTATGTGATGTTTGCCTTGATAATTCCCTCAGAGGAACGAAACAAGTCGGTTGAGTATAGTTTTTTTCTTCTTCTCTCTCAATATATATATATATATATATATATATATATATATATATATATATATATACATAAACTAAACTTATACTACGTTGAAATTTATAACTTCAAAAACTCAAATTTGCACTTTAATTAGCTACATTCAATTGTGCATTCACACATAGACACGGATATATATATATATATATATATATATATATATATATATATATATATATATATATATATATATATCCAATCAAATGCCACTCGTTTGACTCGTTGTTTTTGGTGTCTGGGAATTACTCGACTTCCTTTGATAGAAGACGAAAGAAAGGTTGTTTGATTAAGCAGCCCTTCACCTCCCGACTACCACCTACTGACAGAAGTGAGAGATAGCCGGGTATGTCCGGCCATGAGTATAAAATAAAATTACTTCAAAGTTACCGTAATGTCAGCCTACTCTGCCCATAAGTGTCAAGCTCACTTCTACACTACCACACTGACCAGATACCTTGCACTGAACAGTGCATGGTTTACCAATCTTCTTACCCCATTTCTATTACCTCCTGTCACTCTTAGAATATCAGTTAAACATCGACTGGTCAAATGTTCTATGGTCGCTGATTGAATCCCCATGTAATTTATTTGAATATTCACGGGTAATCAGAACCAGAACAGATATTTTTGTACTTTTTTTTTTTGATCTTTCTTTCATTTTTGTATTGTTTTGTTCGTTTTGATTTTTGTTTCTTTGTTTTTTTTTTCTTTTGATTTCTCGTCCATTTTGTATTTTTTGTTTGTTTTTTTCTTTTTTTCGTTGTTTGTTTTTCTTTTTTTTCTTTTTTTGGTTGTTTGTTTTTCTTTTTTTCTTTTTTTTATAGGAGGAGATAAGTTTTCTTATCCTCCACATCTTATTCGCCCTACGCTCGAACGGAAGCAAAGGCTCATACCTCGTTTCCCATTTAGGAAGGAGTTCCCTTTCCCTTTTCCATTCTGAGTATGTGAGCATGAAGGCAACGTCTCTTCATTCTGAGGTTACTGGTACTTCAGTCAGTCAGCTGTGTGCTATGCGGGAAACACGCTTAGGCAATCTTTTAACTTTCGATACATGACTGACGAAGGCGTTTGACAGGGTTTGGTACCTTGCAAATCTAAGTAAGCTCCAGAGCTAAGCTATTATTGGACGTGTGCTGAATTAATTCCAAACTTTACTATCAAATCGTGAAATGTAGGTCGTTTTGAATGTGCTCATTGCAGACCCTTTCGCACGAGCACATGTGTCCCTCAAGGGTCTATTTTGGGTCCTACGCTTATTCTTATCTTCTTCAAAGATCTCCGGGATGTCAGCAGTTCCCAAGAAGGCATCTATACTGATGACACTACCATTTACACTTGTCTCAAGAGCAAATCCGTCAGAATTGACAAGGTTAACGATAGCCGCTGCTCTTGAAAAGGAATACCAGTTAGTGGTTAAGTCGGAACGGAAATGGCTTGTAAATTTGAATTCCTTCAAAATGAATCTGCTCCAATTTAACCACAATGGAAAGACTTTTCTATCTGCCATCAGCATGGCTGATGCTAGACTCATGGGGAGCAACACACTGAGCCTTCTTAACCTCACGTTTTCAAAAGCCTTGAAGTGGAACGATTACATCGAATCAGTAGCTGCATCTACTGCAAGGAAATTTGGATCTCTGTTTCCTGCCAGAACGTATTTCTTGTCAGAGTCTATCTTGCTCAATTTAATATCTACCATTCGTCCGTGGATTGAATACTTTTGCCAAACCTAGTCTGGTGCTCCTTCTACAGATCACGAGGTTCTTGACAGGATTCAAGAAGTATTTGCAATATAATAGTTCCTTACTTGACATTTCGAATTCAGTCACTTTATCACCGATATGATGTGGCTTCCCTCTGTCTTCTCTACAAATATTTTCATGGTTTCTGCTCTGACGAGCTATTTTTCCTGTGCCCGGACAACGTAAGCTTTAGCGTGCTATTAGATTTCAATCTAGGTTCCACCGTTTTACTGTTGAATTAGGTAAATATAACCACCATTTCTACTCCAAAAGTTTCATTTCACACACAACCAGCCCGTGGACTTCACTTCCGTTTCCTTGATTCCCTGGTAACTACAATCATCAAAAATTTAAATGCAACGTCAATTGGCATCATCTGTTGACTTGAAACTTGTTCATCTTTTATCTTTTCTTCAGTCTTCTTATATCCAGTTTTTTATTCACTGTAACACTTTTCGTACTAAGATATATATATATATATATATATATATATATATATATATATATATATATATATATATATATATATAAGTTTGGGGTAGTCGCTGTTAAATGTAGAAATCAAAGATACAATCCCAAATAATTTCGGCGAGGGGTTCCGACCCCAAAACAGCGTAAAATGTCCATATGCATAAATGTCCAAAAGGGCGTCGTCGTACCTCAACACAGCAACTTATAACAAATTTTCAAAATGTCTCCCGCTTGCATCTACACACACATTCACCCGTCGGATCCTTGACTGGCGTATAATTTCAAATTCCTCCAAACGATGTCGAATATTTTCGTAGGCCTCCATGACACATAGATGAAGCGTCTCTGCATTATTAATGTCTGTTGCATGAACCAAAGTTTTTTCGCGATCTCACAGATAAAAACTCGAAAGGATTTCAGTCGAGGAAACGTGAAAGCAATGGGACCCTCCTTCTCTTAACTATTCAGCTTTCCTTTACTTTATATGGACATTTCATCTTCTTTCGGTGAGAGGAACACGCCTTTCGTTGGACCTAAGAGATGAAAAAGTGGGCGTAATAAGTGAAGTGATTATGAAGAAGTGAAAACTGCTGTAAGGAATAGGCTACATCAGTAGTTAGCTGTACATTACGAAGCTAGCATACATGGCTTCATTCGAAGGTGGAACGATGTCATGGCAAGAATTGTGAGAATACTGAGAAGTAGCGATGATAAGCTATGATGTATAACTATACATTCATGTAAGATATGTTTTATGGGGTTCATTATTATAATAAAACAAACTCATTACTTTTTGGCAGATCCTCTTACATAGATGTAATCCTTATCTTTAATGTTTCAGTAGAATTGCCTTCTTATCTAAAGTATGATTAATGTGTATTGGAAAGTCTTAATAAAGTACTTATGGATCCCGACAAGTATTTTTATTTAATCTATAAAACATGTTACGTATCGAGAAAATTGTTCGAAAATAATAGTTCGAAACAATTGTATGAAATAAATTATTCGATCAACACTCATTCAAATTGTAAATATATTTGGATGAAAATTAATAGAAAGGAGAATTATGCTAAATGAATTATTCGAAATACCTATGCTTCAAATATGTATGTTGTTTTGTTTTGAGTGTGATTGCGGATTTACCTAGAAGTAATAATGCCATTGAAGGATGGCAACGGGTTATTTTGCAGCATTAAGACAATATTAAAAGAGAACAGGACTTGCAAAAAAAAAACTCATATTAAAATAAGAGCAGGTTGCCAAAATTTCAATAGCGACAAGAAATGACGCGACGTAAATGAAAACCTTCAAACAAATAATGGCACCATTTAACAAGGATTATTTAATAGTTGACTATTTCCGAGCAGTATGATATCACATAACTTTATAAGGATTTTTCTTAAAAATTGTTTTATTAAAGATATTTTATTTCGAATAATTTGTGTATTTACACATTTAATTTTTAGAATTTTGTTGAACTAAATAATTTTGCATTTCGAATAATTGTCATTTAGAATAATTGTCCTTTCGATTAATTTTCATTCAAACAATTTGCAATTCCAAAAAATGTTTTTCGAATAATTGTTTTTGATTAATTTTTTCGGACAATGTTCACAAAATCACCTGTTTAGGGCAACGTGTACGATACTGTTAAAATAAAAAAATTCATTACAACAACGACAGATTTAATTAGCCGACTTAAGATAAACACAAAGAAATACGAAGAGATGATTCCTAGATTAAAAACA
>CAHIKZ030001713.1:2180000-2200000 GCA_903632075.3 Acanthosepion pharaonis
TTGAATCGGGGTTTTATTATCAGACCAAGATATATGTATATATATACGATATACTACCTAATAATAACAGTTATATAAATGTTCAGGTAATTCTGTATCATTTTTCAGTTATCTAAATTCAGCAACCAAATATTGTTAAGTGGCGTGCCATAATAAGAAATGTCTTGTGGTCAGATATTTGTATATAACATTTTTCATAGCGTAGATTTTTTCGATGTGTGCCTCAATATAACCGTTTATAAAACTTTTTTACCAAAAAGCTTAATGAAATTCTACAAACTCGGATTTTTTAAATTATTGTTCTCAATGGCATTCGCATTGATTCAGATGGTAAAGGTTATTAGAGACAGCGTTTCGAAAAAAGTACCCGCCTGCGGAGTATATATATATCAGGTCTATCTGTTGATTATTGCGATCAGATAACAGGCTTTGTCCCTATTGATATCAGTCTATTGTAATTGTTCTAATGCTGCTGATTCAGTGATTCAGTTGATGTTGACATTAAGGTATGAACAACCACAACGTCTTGTCAAATAGAAAAGTATGTTTTTCGAAAATAACTTACTAAGGAACCTTATATATATATATATATATATATATATATATATATATATATATATATATATATATATTTAGCCGAATTATACGTATTTTTTTTGCGTGTAGAAACATTTAAGAAAAAAATGTCTTAAATAATTGTTGAATTCAATATATATATGGCTTTATATATATGGATAGGTGTATATATAAATATTTAAATGAAAGGGGAAATTTTTAATTAGGGACGGGAAATCTCTGATCGAAATGAAATATATATATATATAGCAGTCATTACATTGTTCAAATGTAAATTTAATTTACATCAAAGGGAAACAAATTCAGTTAGGTTGTATAAACCAAGCCACTGTTTGACCAAAACAAAATAATTAACTCTTTAATTGGTAACTCAGAATATATAGCCATTGGTATCATAAAAGTTAACGGATTAACACTCAAAGAGAGAGGCAGATGCTAGAACTTTCTAGGAGGAAACCAATTCGTACATACACAAATGTTTATCAGCAGTATTTATTTTTTAGTTCATATATTAAATAAAACAGAACCTATTATAAAAAATGCATTGATATTCCTGTAATGGGTGAAAAAGAAATAAATTTCCATGTATCCATTTTAATCAGAATGAAAAAAGTATTCTAGCCTAACAAAAAAAGAATATGTAATCGCCATTTAATTTTAATTTGTAGATTAGCCATTATTCGTCATTTTTTTAGCAAATAGCCATTATTCACCAAACTCTCGTAGTTCTCAATAATTTGCGAATTTTAGTTGGTATTTGGTTCTATTTTCTTCGCATATGTTCTTCAGATCCGGGATATTTGTTGGAGCTCTAGATTGGATATGAATTTTCAAATAACGTCACAGATACTCGAATGGGTTTCAATCTGAGTACTGACTTAGCCATGTCAGGACATTTACATCATTTTCAGCAAGCCATTTCGTCGTAGATTTTGCGGTATGCGAAGGACCATTATCGTGTTGGAAAATCTTATCAGGAGGAAGTTCAAAATTTCAACCGAAACCATTACATTTACTGCCGAAATGTCTTGATATGATGCGGCATTCATTCTACTATTTATTGTTGATATGTTGTCATTAATTTTTGCAAGAAAAAAATCCCTAAACCATAATTCTGCCACCAACAAATTTCACTGTTGGAGGTAAAGTTTTATAAGCTGTCGAAAATGAAAGAAGGAAATATTTGACAACTTCTAACGAGAGATATGAAGCGAAAATTGTGTAAGAAGCCTCCATTGGTAAACTTTATATAATAAGACCAAAACGCTTATCGATTATCGATTAGGAGAATCCCGTCCGGATATGAGGAACAACAGCGATTACATAACTATCATGAAAGATACAGAAGAACAGTTTTACTCTGTAAAATATATCGAAGTGCCCGTGCAGGAACCACCACCTTCGAGTTATATGCCACATCCATATAATGTAAATTAAAGACGGCCAATACCACAACACCTCAAACTGCAATAAGAACGACGCGTGAATTGACCACGTTACAAGCAGTTTTATATGTGCACTATTACGAACAAATACGTCTTAAAGGAGATAATAATTTTAAAGTAGAACTGGTTGGGGAAAGGACTAGTGAGGTAGGCGAAAGAGATCATACCGAGGAAGACGAGAGAAGAGAAATAATGGTCGAAGAAAACTGAAATTCTCATGATGACGAAAAAAGACAACAAAAAATGTTAAGGAATTCCTCAGATAAAAAAAAAAATGAACGCTAAACACAGGAATTATGAACAAATGTAAATAGGCTGAAGGACAATAACTCAAAAGTGTGCGGGAATATATAGAATGTGCAAAATAGATGTGGCAGTATGAACAAATCTATAAAATAATCAAGACGATGCGCTCATGAACAGATTGTATGAAGTTTAATGTGGGAAATTCATAATAATAAAAGATAATAATACCCTAAAATGGATCTAATACGAGAACTATTTTACGAGGAGAGGCAGGAAAGTTCAATTCTCCAACATATAGATCGGCATGAGACAGAAACAAAGTAGCAGGACCAAATATGATCATAATTGAATTTCTTTCAACCTTAGACATTGTCGGCATCAGGAAAAACAATAAATATAACACGAGAATGGCGACATACTAGAAGATTCATCTTCTTAAGAAACCAAGTGTAAATGAAAACGATTTCAATCAGCAAATCAACGTAATGAGCCACATAACCATGCTAATAATCCGAATGATGAGGAATGGAGTCCAAAGCAGAATAAGACATGAAATAAAACAGGAGGAGTGCATTGTTTACAACGAAACTTGAACAAAAGCATTTTTGACTAGAATGATATTTTAGAGAGCCATACAAATATATAAAGATGTAAATATGTTTTAAAGATTACGCAACCTCATTTGATAAGTTACGGCATGGCCCCAATTATATATTTGAACTGTTCGAACAACTGGATATATATATATATATATATATATATATATATATATATATATATATATATAATATGTTAGAATTATACAGAATAATAGAGCAAACCGCCTGTGTACGGATACAGATTGAATTTAGTAGGAACATAAAAAGAGGCGTAAGACAAGGATGTGTCTTCTCACCGGATGTGTTCAACCTATACAGCGAGGCTATCTTTTGGGCGCTGGAGACCCCACCAGGATTTATTATCTGTGAGTGTAATCTAAACAATATAAAGACGCTGATGTCAGTGTGTTGATGGCAGACTCAAAAGGAAAACTTGCAGTACCTCCTACGCGAAATAGTTAAGAAAGTTTACAGTAAAAGGACTAACGATAAACTGTAAGAAGACAAAATGCATGTTTGTCAAAGAGGGAAAGATTCTGCAATGCGAACTGCAAATTGGTGATGCCAGAAATTAAAGCAGTTTAAATGCCTAGGATGTGTTTTGACAGAGGATCGAAAATGCGACATCAGAAACCAAACGCTAATTTGAACAACGAAATATGCAATCCAGAATTTAATCAAAGCACTAAAATACAGTATTTTTCTTAAATATCAATAAGAGCCGTATTTATGGAATCAGACACAAAGAACTTAAATTTTACTTACCTGTCGAGTTTGTTTTGAATGGATTGTGGGAGGCAAGCAGGTTTAGTTTGATTTGGTTTGTTTTACAGCATATCAACCTCAATGGGTATTTAATACCGACAATTTTTATTGCTGGTAATATATTTTTTGAAAAATGTATTTCCGGTCATAATTTATCCCAAACTGTATAGCTAGTAAGAATGTAATGCTGGTAATAATTTTTACAAATATTTCTGTTATTAAAACCTATTTTTACACTTTCATATTAAATATTGCTGGTAATGTTTTTCCCTTCATAAATCTATTTCTGGTAATATTTTTCTTCAAAAATCTATTGTAGGTATATATATACTTTAAAAAAATATCTACTTCAGATAATATTGTTCAAAAATTTATTGTTTGTAATATTTTATTTGAAATAAATTCCCTTTAAAAATGTATTGCTGACAGTAATACATTCTTAACAAAAGCAATGCTAGTATTAATTTTTCCTACAAAAATGTATTGCTCATAATATTTTTTCCGTCAAAATTGTATCTCCTATAATAATTTTTCCTTGAAAACTATATTGAGGGTAATAGCTTTTCCTGGTAATTTTTTTTTCTAGAAAATTATTTCTGGTAATAATTCTTCTCTCAAAAAGTATTGCTGGTATTAATTTCTGATTTAACACTTCCACTGCGTTTTGAGCCCTGTTTGAGGGTCAACGATTTGTCTGGGACTTTAGCATGTGCTACCACACCGGGTCGGGGTAAACCTGGGAACACAAGCAATTATGAGGTGATCCCACGCTCCTCAAACCTCCTAAACAGAGGCCTTACTGTTGGACATATTTTATTGTCTTACCCTGGATGTATCGCCTTATTCGCGAGACCTAATTTGGGGGGGGGGCTTACCCCTCTGCAGAGGTGCAATCGGCGTATTCTGAACCCCTAACCGACAGAGATAGAGGCGGGATGTTAGAAGTTAGAAGTCAAAGGAATGTGTTGATAGCCATGTTAGCTCACGTTCTCAAATGTAATGTCAACTAGAAGAACAAGCAAGCTCAATATTAACAAAGTTAGTCAAGGAAGAATATTAGGGGTTTTAACATTCTTCTGGTATTCAATGAAGAAGGGAAAAATTCTTTCCTATTCAAATAATTCCTTTCAACTGTATTTGCATTGTCACGCCATCTTAATTGATTTTCATGTCAATTTTAATTGAATATATTTAATGTCAAAAATAATTTCGATCAGTAAATTCTGCCGTAATTATGGCTCAACGCAACGTCGTAATTTAATTATCATTAATCTGGCTGATATGATGCGCATTTGTCGCATTATATACATTGTTTCAAAAAGAAGATAGTTGCTGAAAGGGTTGATTGAAGAATGATGTGGAAACACTTCAAGTAAAAAATGAATCCTTCAAGGTTCTTATAACTGTCGAATAAATTTAAAAGAAATACGGACACAAAACTACAGAAATCACACAGAAGGAAGAGAAAGGAAGCGAAGAAGAAAGGAATAAATATCAACTGCATGAATAGAGAATGCATGGTTTTTAGAAAAGGGTTTTCCAGAATACAAATTAGAAATTTGACATACCAAAATCTTACTAGCACAAAAATTTAAATATCGGCGAAAACTTTTTTAACAGAAGACGGAAAGTGTGAAACCGACATCCGTAGACGCATTGGGATAGCGAAAGATGACTTTCAGAATCTGAGCAAAGTATTAAGAAATCGAAAAATCTTCGCGGGAAACAAAGAAAAAAGTACGGAACTGTTACATGATATTTGATCTCAAAAATTCACACGAATTTAGGGACAAAGAAAGAATAGTGAAATCTTATACACACCTGATCCAAAATTTAAGACCACTTGAATTTAAAAAAAAAAAAAATGTTTTTCATGGAGTTTTTCAAAAAATTTCTTACTTAAGGTAACTAAATTTATAATCTAAAAGGTTATGTAGACAAAATTTATAATCCGAAAATTTTATTGAGAAATTAACATTTTTATTAAATGAGGCGTTTTACACTTGATCAAAATTATAAACCAGAGACTAAAATTCTACGTAATTGTACGAAAAGTGTACGAAAACATGTAACAACCAAATTTGATAATGACTTCTACCTCCACTGGTTTTGATGACTTCAAAAAAAATTTTTTTTTTTGGGGGGGGCATGCTAGAAATTAATGTTTCCATTAAGCTGCGAGGAACATTGCTTCAGCTTCTGAAGATAGCTTCACGAAGTTCATTTTTGTTGAATATTGTTTGCCATTTCGATAAACATCTCTTGCCATCCATCCCCAAACATTTTCAATTGGGTACAATTCCAGTGACCATGCAGGATGTCTCAAGAGATTGACCCCATTTTCTTGTAGAAAGGTCAAGGTCCGGCATGCAGCATAGATTGCAGCATTATCCTGTTGGGATAACCATCCATCCCCACACAAACGATGGCCCTTCCCGTCACCAACGATGCTTTTTGCAGCATGCTAACATAACCAGCCGCTGTCTGAAAAAACCTGCACCACCTGGAGCTTCATCGTCTCTCTGTAAGGAAAGGCACCCCATACTATTAGGGGCCCTACACCACTATGACATATGGTGAAAATTTTAGATTGATTTTTTTTCTTCCGTTTCCCAATGTCTCATTTGGTATTCACGACCAAACCTTAAACGGTTCACTTGGTGATGTAGAAGCAGCCGAGGAATTTATTTGCGCTTTTTATTTACCATGCCTTTTTGTCGTCTGATGGTTACTGGACTGCAATCAGCATCTGTGGCTGCCTTAATTTGACTAGAAGAGAGTCCACTGGCATTCAAAATATCCCGTCTTATTCTACTCAATGCCAGAGAATTTTGGGGGCCTACCAGGAGAATTCGCGTTTCCATATTTCCCACTGTCCTTTAGAAAACTGCAAATGACAGTTTTACTGCGATTTACCTTAGCTGCGATCGCCCGGAAATTATGATTTAGATTATGGAAATCTAGAATTGAGCACGCTCAACTTCGGTAAGTTTGCTTGCTTTAGGCATGGTGACACAATTACGCAGTGACTGCTAATCTCTTACTGAAATAATAACATTGGACTTACCCTAGATCTAAAAAGTTATACCCCTGGTCTTATAATTTTGATCAAGTGTATTTTATAAAAATGCCCATTTCTGAATAAATTGATTGGATTATAACTTTTTGTCTACATAACAATAGATTATAGAATTAGTAACCTTAAGTAAGAAAAGGTTTATAATGTACCCATGACAAACTGTCTCTTATATAAATTTTTCAAGTGGTGTTAAACTTTTGATCAGGAGTGTATGCCCTTCTCTATGGCAGTGAATGCTGGGCAATCTCCACACAGATGAAGATGAAACTACAAGCAGTAGAAATTTGGTTCCTTCCATTTATACAAGATCAATAAGCATAAAAAATATGTCACGTTAACATAAGATTTTCCAAGATTATTTTCCCAAATATGCGCCCCACAAAATTCAACTATTCCTGATGCTAAGTATCTATTCGTCATCTGTTAGGAGATTGCCCAGCATTCCCTGCCATAAAGATAGACCTTTACTACCTTAGATTTCATTACTCTTTTCTTATTTCTAAAACAGTTTAAATTTTGGAGTTCAATGATTTTGGGCCCAGAAATTGCGGAATTATACTTGTTCGGTTCAAGAGATAAAAGTTGGTGTAAGTAAAATTAGATCTCTAGTTTTAAATTTCTGAAAGTGACTATGGAGAAAAAAAGGATAAAAACAATGCGACTTTGTAGACAAAAATGAAAAAAAAAATGTCCTGCGGATGATTAGCTATGCAACCAAGAAAGTCTGTCATTACATCAGATGTAATTACATAATAAGATCGATTTCTTTTTCTATAGGAAATAATGGCTTTTTAAAAAGACATTTCCCGTGTGGCTCTTCGGAATGCCTAATCATTTATGATACTTATTTCAATGTGGCATTAGAACCTATTCTTATTTGTCAAAATTTGTTAAGTAAGTTGATTGACTGATTTTATAATGTGCTAACCAATCTTGTGTTATTTTTGATGGACTTTTTATCAGGCACTCAAAAAAAATGATTAACTAGCCTAGATCGATTATTCTACGCTGATTGTTAAGTAAGTGCAATTGCTCGCCGCTTGTTTCATCAGATATACGCAGTAAATATTGCTCTCAGATTGTCTTTATGGCTATAAATTTGCTAACAATTTTTTAATACCTGTTGTGTGTAATATACATTTCGTCTATTCTTTGTTGAACTGCAATAAACACACACAAAAAATATTCAGTTATGTAAATTGTAAGTCTTTATCTTATCTATTTCATTTACAAAGAATGGGACTCATTTAAGATGACGCTAGAAGACCTTACAGTCAGTGTCACACTTGAAACATCAGAAAATAAAAGTGCATCAGAGGTGTAAACTGAAATTGAAAGAATCCCTCTTATACACCAGGTGCAGATCTGCGATTTGCCTATTTGCCGTTAAAATGTAAAAAGGTTTCCGACCCATTTTGTCTTGGGTTGCGCTCACATAGGACGGACGGTGTCAGAACCATATAAGCACGCAGTCGGGAGCTAGGAAATCAGAGTGTGTCTTACACCCTCCGGAGAATTTAGAATCCACGGTTGGAGTTACGTCCTAATTTGCTGAGGTGGAGAAAAGAGGTTCTGATTGAAATTCAGAATAATGTAACGATTTAGTCGTGTGTTCGCATTGGTTTTAACGGTGATAACATTACTCAAATATTAAAATGTATATTAGAGCTGTTGTTGTTATTACAACGTTTCGCTCGTTTTGTTTTCCGGCCTTCTTCATCCTGTCTTCGGCCTAAATGACATTCTGAACTGAGTTCTTTATTCCGTCTAGACTGTTTTTGTTCTCCTATATCTAGGAATATTGTCTAGTTGATAATTTAGTACTGTGCTGTTATTGCTCGCACTGCCCAGCCCAAGAATTGAACACGCAATTTCTATATCACCAAATTCTCGAACCACCGATTTAATTCACTTGTCTATTTTCCCATAGTAAAATTGTCTTTTGGAGCCCTGAACTTAACCTGTCTGCTGACTAACTATGCTGCTGCTTGTCATGTTTGGGCTGCTGCTGCTGTCGAGGCTTTGCTGTCTTCTTTCTTCATTAGCGGCTCAGATATTGTACTTACTTCTTTGCTAGGCCTACTAAGGAGGTCATCATATGAGCAATTGAAACGTCTGACTCGCCAATGTTCTTCCTTGTCTAATATTTTCACTTCAGTACACAGGGGCTGATGATACGCCTTAAAATAAACACGTTAATGCATTGCAAATAAATGATTAGAAAATGATAACAATAATTAATGTTTTGTAAAATAGCTCGACAGTCATTATACAATTAGCGATATCGGTTTTTCTATCAGTTAATATTTTCATACACTAATTACTTTCTATTTTTAAGATGCAATAATATGGTAATTTAATAGAATAATAATTTAATACGCATAGCAGAAAAGTTTAATTTTGTTTTTGTGCAGAACACGGGACCCCTCGTTGCATGCATAACACTACACTCCGGAATTCGTCGACAACCGTCTGATATTACTGAGAGTCATAATTATAATCCGAACGTGGACCCTAGATTTTTGTGTATGGTGTCAACGAGAGAGAAATAGAACATAACTCTGTTCGGGGTGACTACCTACATATCTGCCTGCCATGTAGTTTTTTTCATGCTCAAAGCATAACTATAGCAGGAACGAATGTGTGTTCTGTTGTCAGGTTGTTCTTCAATAGACAACAGGTTTTCACATAGCCCTAGCAATTTCTCCACCTGTTTTCCTGTCAATTTGTGTGACACGTAATGCAAGCACTATACTGGCATCATCTCAGGTGAGGGCAATACATACTGCATTAGGTGGCATCCCAGAAAACACAGAAAGAAAAAACTCCGAGCAGCAACCAAGTGTTCTTCGAGAAATAAATACTCTTATTAGTGCCTTAAAGAGACGTCCATAATGCATCAGTTACAAGCACTCACCATTTTTGTACAAGGACCTAAAACCAATTACAGAAGAGACCTAGATGTATTCAAGTCCTCTTCATAATTTAATTTGAAAAAAAAAAATGATGCCATTTTATTTGTGTGAAAGATGTTCCATTTTTTTTTGTCTCCGGCGTGTCTGGTATCTAATTATATTGCGTGAAGTAAATTTTAAAATATTTTCTGGAACCTGTCCAAAACCTATTGCTTTCGGAAAGTATTCTTGTCAGGAAAGGTAATATTTTTAATTTAGCCTTATTGACGGAGTTGTGCAAAGAACATTTTAAAACACATCATCTAAGTTATTTTTCCCGACACTTGCTAAAGAAAAGAAAATAATACCAAAAAAGTATGTTAATTTCATAACATTTAAAATAAATACTCAGGTACATTTATTAATGTTCACTTGGATTGGTAGTTTTGCATGTTTGGTGCAATACATTAAGTGATATATATATTGATAAATCGAATCGTTTGATAACTTCAAGTGGTTACTTAACAAGGGACAACATAGACGTTTAAACCTTAGGAAAAATATATCTGCAGAATTCTTATTTCTCTTTTCGATTTTTGTCCTCTTTTTATCCTGTTACTTTGCTCAACACATCTATGAGACTTCATTAACGAGTATTCACTGGTATGATCTGACGGCTATTAATAGTAGTGTGATGCTCATAAGTGTGATGCTTATGAACCTCATAAGGAACAGTGAGGTCTACCTTTAAGAGCGTAATAAATTATTTGACTTGTGTTTACGTAATGTCTAGAAAATTGTAATGGTAAATGTAATATTAGTCGTCTCCTAATAAAGAAACACCCAACATTCATTGACCGAACGGCCAATGCTACTTTAAGTTAAAATTCATAAAATCTTTCTAATCAAGTAATTTTTCAGGGGAATAGCTTTCTCAATTGCTGTAATTAATATGTCTCTACATGGAGTATTCTTTCTTTACCTTTTGTTTGCAATACTGTGGAACGTTACTATTTTGATTATATCATTATTTACTTAATTATATGTGCTATCGATTTTAGGTGTTACTCTTTTTCCAAGTCCGCAAGTGATGTAGTTTAATTGACAAGCTACAGATCTTTGTGATTTTCCAAATGTTTCGAAGAAATAAGGTCCTCGTGGAGATCTGCAGCCTTCTTTTGCCTGAAGCCATTTTAAAATAATGCCATATTCATATGGGATCTTCAAGGAAACTACCCATTTGACCAACGCAAAAAAAAAAATAACAGAAAATAAGAGCAATATATCGAGATCAAATGACACTTGGTCGGAAGTCAGAAATGTCCGTTATATTATTAGAAACAGGTGGAACTGAAGGTGGTTTAGTGTCGCGCCTTTGGCGTGTAAGGGGTATACATCTAAGTAGTTCCAATGTAGTGTCAGTTTTGTACAGTCTGCCTGCTAGAGAATGTTCTGATGGGCGACGTTAGGGCTATTAGCCCGGCGTCGTGATATGGAGATTGGCGGAGGAGTAGGAGAGAGACTGTGTTCTTGCTGGTTGAAGGAAATTCTGATTCATTTGTCTGACATAGTAGAAGTTATGCTAACTCTCACCTAACTAGCTGAAAGTTCTGTGCATGAGTATCCCAGAATAAACAACAAAATGATTAGGGTGGGGAGATCACCGCCCTCTGTGAGATCAGGTTGAGATAATAGTCGAACACCATTGGAAAATTCGTAAACTTAAGAAATCAGCACAGATGCTAGGCCACAAATTTCTTCTGAGCCGACCAAGCATAGAAATGGATACAATATAGGAACCAGTAGTAAGGAGTGCCAGAGAAAAGCGATAACAACAAAACAACAAAATTGCAATATGAGCTCTGGTAAAAAAATGAAATGATAACAGCCAAAATTGCAATATGAGCACTGGTAAAAAATGATGGCTGAAAACATTAGGTTTATAATACCCAGAAATTTATAAACAGATACCTCGTATCAGAAACAACCAAATATTTTGTAAATAAGATTCGATTTTTCTTTTATCACAGAGGGTTTAATCCAAACATTCGTTTTCCTTATGAATGAACAACGGTCATTTTACATATTTTTTTTTTGTTTGCATAAAGATATGAACAAGAATATTGACGAAATGTGGATGTATTTGTCCAGTTGGTGTCATGGAGAAATACGTAACCGTTGTATCTATAATGCACTATTGAATGAAATGCTCAAAGATGCAAGCAAGGTGACTAATATAATGAACATGCAAAAACAGAGAGGGATTGCTGAAAGTGTGATATAATGATACTGAGGTAACTTCCAGGAAATTTAATTACCGAAAGTAAGCTACGAGAGTCACCGAGAATTAACGAGACTTGCCGGAAAGTAAAATAAAAAGCTGGCGGCGGAATGTCACAATGATACAACGGAGATGAACGATTCATCCCTTCCGTGCAATACAAAACACAAACACTTTTCTAAAATAGAAAAAAGTATGATGAAAAAGATCCCAACCTTGATAAAAAAGAAAGTTTGATCGTCGAAAGGTTTATGGTATCATTAAGGGGATAGAGGGAATTACTTGTTAATCCTTCCTAGAACGTTCAGAATCTTGGTCAAATAAATAAATAAATAAATGAATGAATAAATAAAAACACACACACATATATATATATATATATATATATATATATATATATATATATATATATATATAATTATTATTTTTCAAAAAATATGATTCCATCGCGATGGAATCATTTTTTGTAAAAAACTAATTATATATATATATATATATATATATATATACATACGTCAAAATACTTTTACAACCTTCGAGGGTTGGTTCCTTATAACAGAACAAGGATACCAGTCTGTATAATCATATGTTTGCAAATCATTTGTTTTTGAGATATAAAGTTTATAGTTTACAGTAGATTCTTTTAAATGCACAATCTAAGATAAAATGAAAATTACTTTCACCAGAGCAAATTAAAATATCCATATAAAAAAATTAGCCAAAAGACCACCGATATACCTTAATATAGCAACTAAAAAAAAGTGTTCAAAATTACCTCTGGTTGCTTCTTCACGCGCATGCACTCGTCGGATCACTGACTATCGGAATTTTTATATACTCCCTCACGTTTTCGAATGGTTTTGCAAACCTCCATGATACGTCGGTGTAGTATTAATGTCTGCTGTAAAAACCAACATGGCCGCGCATAAAAATTCTAAAGCATTTAGGTCGGGGGAACGTGCAGTTCATGGAACCGGTCCTGCGGTTCCTATCCATCTTTCATGGTAGATATCAGCCAAGGTATCTCGAACAATGTGGCTAAAATATATTATATCTCGCAGATTTGACAGTTTGTTCGAAATAAAGACCGTGTAGAACATTCCTGTAAGAGGTGCTGGGATAATATATGGACCTACCGTACAGTCACCTACAATTCCAAACTGATGCTGATATATAGCCTGTTTTATACCATGGGGATTTCCGATCTGCCCACAAACGTTCCTTGTGTAAATCTGTTATGCCATCTTTTCCTAAGGTTGCCAAATCCGTAAACAAGACTGAAGAGACAAACAATGGATCGGCGTTTTGAGCAATATACCATCGGCGAATGTTCTTGATTACAAGGCGAATGATCTTGCACATGTTGCAAGTGACACGGATACAGGAACTGCTTGAGTCGGTCTACATGCAGTAATATGAGATGTACGACATGCTAGGGCTACATGACGTGTGCTGATTACTAGATCGTTTCCGACAGCCTGTTGAACGCATTTTTCATGGTCAGGCGTACGTGCGGGTCACGGTATTCCATCGATCTATACTTGGTGATGCTACGGCTCCTGTTTCAACAAGGCGACGATAAACAGCAGCAAAGTTTGTATGACTCGGCTGCCTTCAGTTTGAAAATGTAATCTGATACGGCTGTACAGCCTCATGTCAATTATCATTCGCGCAGACGTACGTAAAAATCGTATCTGCACTTTTCAGTTAACTCACTACTACGCACGTCGGAAACAGACTAGATACAAATGTACACGAATGGCAAATGTAATCTAGTCTACATAGCAACGCACTCGCAGCTACTGTAAACTACATTTGAACTTAATAACTCAAAACGAATGATTAGCGGGTATATGTTCATATAAACTTATGTCCTTCTTTTGTTTTGAGAAACAGCCAAAATTTTATATATATAATATATATATATATATATATATATATATATATATATATATATATATATATATATATATATATATATATATATATATATATATATATATATAATGCACGAGAGATTTCTTTATATTAACACACTTAATTTTGACAAAAGTGAAATCATAAGTGGAAAATGGAGAAAGCCGTTGCACTTGTTCAATCCCATTCTCTAAGAAAGCATGTACTCCGAAAGGTTTCATATCAATATTTCCTTCTATTGGGATAACTTAACGAAGGTTAAGGCATGCAAGATACAACACTCCCAGTATGGTTACCACTTGCCTGGACGGAAAACCACTTATTTCTACATATTCATGGATGTGTCTGGTAGCCAGTGATCAGATGACAGTATTAATCGTCACTGGAAAAGGTTTTGATATTAATCATGATTCGTCAGCAGAAGAGCTGAGTTGGGTACAGCATAATAAAAAAAAAGTATCCAAATCTTGGTCAATATTTGACTTTAATTTCTCCTGAAATTAAAGCAACTATACGAAGTTTAGAACAGGTCATGATCAAACATAATAGACATTCGTTGTCTGTTAACAATATATGTTTGACTAATTACATGCAGCCCCAATACACTATGTATATGTGTGTTTGCTGATTATTCAATAAAACTGTTCCTTTACGATTGAGAACATTTCTTTTGAAAATGGTAATTGTGTTACTTAATATTGTTCTTCACCCAAACAATTTTTGTCTGCTTTTAACGTTTGCAACAAAATAAATCAGTAAATTATTAACGCATTAACTGTCAAATGATTTTAATCAGCATGTTTGGCCTAGACACGTGTCTTAGGAATTTATTTATAACCTTATGTTTAATTTCAGTAGTTACCATTGTCGTTTTTATAAAACTAGAACATAAAACATATATGTGTATAACACAAAAAAAAAATAATGATTAGAAATAATAAAAAATACATTTCAAAATTAGTCATTATTTTTCTATTCGTGAAATTTAAAATTACGACAGAATGTGTTTTCTTATGTCTAATAATAAAAACTTTAAGGGCTAAATGTTGTAAGATATACCTATGCAAATGCAATGTATGTAAGCAATTCAATGTAAATACAAGGAATAACATTCAGTGAGTTTAATTTTAACTGATCCCCAGATGGGGCTCATGACAGGTAATGGGTTAAGCATTTTTTATGAAGTAGGTATATTTTTGAAATAATCAAAGGATGATGTCACATATTTTGTACATTTGACGAGATTAAAAGTAATCGCGAAATTTCACGAACCAGCAGCCTAATTATGTACCTGTCTTCCAAAAGTGACTTTGAAACACGACTGTCTATATAAATCAGACAATAAGCATACATAATATGAAGAAATGAATTAGAAGTAGCTACACATAGGGACACCTTTTGCAGGGTAGTCTTTTATCCTTCAAGACACTGCATTAGTAAAAGCGTCTAGGCAGATAACTGTGACCAAGCACTTTTAAGTCTTCAGGTATATTGAGAATTATAAAACCTCTTCGTGACTCACATGACTTCAACTGAAAATAAAATCAAACATCATTCTTTGTGTGAAATTCAGTATAAATAAACAGAAATACTATGACAGATAAAACATTAGTAAACAAAAGCATATGTTGCCTGACAATTAAAAGTCTATCAGTAAAAAAATTTAGAAAGTCATGGTAAACTACGACAACGCGTGGTGACATCTTTAACATTATTTTAGTATATATGTTGCACTAGTAATTAATAATACAAATCAAAAAGTTTATTATATAAAAGTCGTACACATACTATTGGACAAAATCAACTCTTCTGCCAAATCCATTTTCAAATATTTTCCTCAGTCAATAGACTAAAGGAATACTGATGAAATAATTATGGAAAGCAAAGAAAGAAACGCAACTTGCTTGAGGCATTCCAATTTTATTTCCAAATAACATGAACACTGATATAGCGCGTCTCATTAGTGGGAATAGTTCAGTTTTCCTTCTCTACTCAATCCCAGATATCGGTTCCTAAGAGCAGAGAAAACTTCAGAATTGTCTGGTTAAAAACACTCTCTCCAGACACGCAGAATCGGCGTAACATAATCTTCCATCTTCAAATTTTGTACTGTTCTTCCTATCCTTTGTAGCGCTAATAACTATTTTTCACTATCTATTTATATATCCAAATACATTAGGCAGATTACTCGCTGTTTCCCTCCACCCAATCTTGCCTACAGTATGTGCTGGCAGTGTTAAATTTCCCAGGCCTTCTTTTCTCATTATAGTTCATGACAATTTTAAATATTTCTTTATGATGCTATTTATATGCGTCATTTTCCTGTGCATTTCTCTTAAAACTTCCTTGTTGTTTTAAGCAATACAGAAACAAAAGACTACATTAAACAATATCAAAACTGAATGCAGAAGAATAAGAACCAAATAAATATTGTCAATCACGCATATGCGTGTTAATTTAAATCTGGTGAGATGTTCATGCCATTTTCTCTGGCAAGAAGCCAGAAAACGTGCGGCATTCTCTGAATGTTAAACTAATCTATACTAAAACCGAGAAATCTATATGAACGGTGTGTGTTGAAAAGTTCTAGGCACAGCCAAGATTACGTGAAACTGATTCTGAATGTGTCAGTCTATATTTCTGAGATGATGTATTTTGTACATTATTTACATTATTCGGAATATCATCCTCATCTTTGTTGACATGTTTATCACAACGTTTTGGCCGTTGTACACTCCGGCCTTCATCAGTTGTTTGGAATGTCAAACTAAATACTTTATTTCGCTCGCTGGGGTAGACTGTCCTAGTTCCACGTGCCATGCCTAACTGATGTCAGTTATCAGTTATCTCCTGTTAATTCCCCTCTCCCTCTCACACTCATGGGTCCTGTCACTGGATCGAACTAACGCCTTTATCCACTGTGCGATGTTACCTTCCATCTGACGAAGTCCGGAGAGTTCAACGGCCGAAACATTGTGATAAATATAGCAAAAATGATGAGAACAATAGTCTGAATAATGTAAATATTATAGATTCTGATGTTTTAGCAATTACAACACAGTAGGTTTGAAGGTTCGAACCTACAGAACGCACATTTTTTCTCGAATATTCAGGTCACTTGATGAAATAAACACTGTTTAAAAAACAAAAAGGGTAACATTAATTCAAATAAGGGAATCCATTAAAGATAAGGTTTGAAGGAGCAATAATAATAACTCACACGAGCACACACACACATGCGCACACACACACACACACACACACACACATATATATATATATATATATATATATAAAGAAAGAAAGAACAGTAAGATATATATTATGGTGTTCTTATGGATATGTTTTATTTTTACATAATAGTGCTATATATATATATATATATATATATATATATATATATATGCCAATCTAAAAAAGGATGAAATGGAACTAATGTTTTAATTTAATTACAAAGCATTTATTCCATTTCTAAAACATGTTTATTAATTAATGTTAATTTATAATATTAATGCTCTGTAAATTAACATTGAGCATATATATATATATATATATATATATATATATATATATATATATATATATTTAAACATTGAGGACAAAAAGATAATTTAATACTAAATTTATTTAAACATTAGGAGACTAATACAAGTTACCTATGGACTCTACTATCACAAGATATGATCGGAGTGGTGGTATTTAACTACCAAATATTATTCGTACGGTGAACTACTGAATGGCCAACATTTGCCAAATTGCGCGTTGGATTTGCTGTACAGGATTTTCAATATCTTGTCTAAGTGTCGTCAATTTAATATCAGCTGTGGCGTAAATATCTTACTACATTAAAAAGTGTTATTAAACAGTGTTAACAATTTGATATATCTACGAAATATCTGCGTATGCATTTTGACTGAATCAGTATGTATATATTTATATATATATATTTATATATATATATATATATATATATATATATATATATATAAATAAATATATATATATGTATATATAAGAAATGGACAAGGTCCGACAATTTATATCAAATATATGTATATATATATATATATATATATATATATATATATATATATATATATATATATATATATATATATATAAAATGTATTTATATATATATATATGTATATATATATATATATATATATATGGATGTATCTATATATATATATATATATATATATATATATATATATTTTATATATATATGTACATATATATAATATATATATTGATATATATATATATATATATATATATATATATATAAAGAAAATATACGGAAAAAACAAACAAAAATCCTAATATGCATTTATGCTGTTTTAATGTTCATATAATGTCAACGTCGGACGTTTCGGTCTAGTAGACTATCTTCAGGACATATTCATAAAACATAATTAACATTAGACTATATTTAATTCAACATGAAAAGACGATGGATATAAGAGTAAGACTAGTATTTATTCATACAAAAAGTACAAATTGTGGCACGAGGTCAATAAAGGGGAGGGGTAGAGGCTGGTCAACACTAACAATCTTATACCTAGCTAATCAGATTCGCGACCCATTCGTACATTACATTTTATTCATTTGCCAAAAGAACTCGTCCATCACCAAACAATCCCTTCAACCACCATAATACCACGTGCTCTCAAGGGAGACCTACCAAAATCGCTCCCCATGCCATAAAAATTTTAATGATTATATATATATATATATATATAATAATGATGAAAAAATGAGGGCGGGAAATGAACCCAAGAATAAACTTAAAATAAACACAAATACAAAATAAACGTAATTGATGCTAGTAGGGATCGTCCAACCCATAAAACAGAGAGACCGCTGTATTCTGCCCAGGGGACAAAATCAAGAGACGCTCTCGCTAAGGGAGTGGGTAAAATTATAAAATATTAGGCTGGAATGGGAAAATATAAAACTGACCTAGTCGAGATGAAAGCGGAGGGTCAAAACAAACTGGGGAGGTTGGGAATCTCGACTTGGATCATAACCAAAGAACGGCCGGGATGCAGGTCAGGAACAACACTTACTCACATTAAATAGGTACACTGAAGCGGGTCTAACCTAACCAAGGGGAGGGTTCCACAGGAAGCCAGCCCGATGTGCAATAGGTTGACCTGGAAGAGAAAATCAAGGCTAGCCCCGTTCACACAAAGCAAGCTCGCTTCTTTTACCCACCTTTCGCTAAAGACTGTCGAATGCAATCGTTTTCTATCCGATCTAATCTTCAACTTCAGCTGATGCTCAAAGAATCGAATTAGATCCGAATGAGAAAGATGATTGCCTCGCAAGACTTCCACCTTTCTCGTCGTCCAAATCATCATTCGAGCCGTGGCCATCAGCGTCAGAAACACCATCCGTTTCATCCCGGAATACGGGGGCGACATTGTTACACGCGTATGCTGATCAATGGACACAAGCTGTTCAGGGGAGCGAGACGAGCCGTCAGCTCGCCGACATGGTCACATAAGTGGCGGACCTGGGGGCAATGGTAAAAGGCGTGCGCAGCCGTTTCTTCTAAGCTAAGGCCACACCGTTCACAGTCTGGCAAATCCGCCAAACCCCATATGAAAGCCTTGTCGTTGAGAGTCAGCCGATTCCGAGCCAATCGCCAGCTATGCGAAAACTCAGGGATACTGAGGTAATCCGCCGCTGGCGCCCAAGACCAGTAGGAGCGATACTCCTCCTCCGACAAGCCGAGCATATCTTGTAGGGGCTCCTTTGCGGGACTCTACACTAACTCACGATAGAAGACCTTCCTAGGCCGAGAAAGGTCACAGGACCGGGAACGGCCCTGGAAGGCCGACGGACACTCGCGAAGGAAACCGATTGATCCTGGGGTTTACGACCGCGCTCAACCCCGAGATGGGGGGACTGATGGTAAGGCCAGGGAACGCGTCCCTAGCAATCCCCTCCAGAATCGGATCTCCTCCAGTCAATCCGCGGCGTAGGAAAGCCAACCTAGAAGCACGGATGTGACTCGGCAGGTGCGGCATTCCTAGCCGCCCATGACACGGACGTTTAGTGCAGACTCGTCTGTCGACCCGATTCCCGCGTCCCCTCCATAAAATGGGGGATAGCGATCGCTCGAGCGCCTTCTTGTGGGTCCTACAGAGAGGAAGTACGGACAATCGATAAAGAATCAGGGGGAAAATG
>CAHIKZ030001713.1:2205000-2297500 GCA_903632075.3 Acanthosepion pharaonis
GCTTAAACACTAATATTCCATGGTCATAATTTATTCCATTGGAATATGCATTAGACATCCGACAACATTCATATTTCTCTTACTTAAACCCCTTCCACTCACCTCCCCTAAAATTCCCTCTGTTAAGGTTTAATCTCCTTCCTTCTCTAGTCTGTTACCCCTCATACTTACACTCTCTCTAAATTCTGTTTTTATTTCCGGAGTTGTTTTTTCTGTTTTCTTTTTGAATTTGTAGGTCTGATGAATTGGATCGTATTTACGATTTCAATGGAATAAATTATGACCATGGAATATTAGTGTTTAAGCCTTTTTATTATATATATATATATATATATATATATATATATATATATATATATATATATATATATAATTATACTACATAATTTATATATGGTTTTAAAAGGAAGCTTTTTTGTTTACACAGATATGTTCCTTGAGCTATAACTTTTTTTAGTTCTGTTTCGTTATGCCCTTCCCCGCGTCACCTTTTTCAGTTTCGCCCTTTGGTTATTGTTGTTCAATGGATCCTTCGAAAAAGTGCTGGACGAAAACCGTTGCTTGAAAAGAACGCACTCTCTCATTTAAAAATTATATATATATATATATATATATATATATATATATATATATATATATATATAGCTCATCATTGCGGCTTGACGTACGCTTGCCTCGAGCTAGGATCTAAACCTGGCTGAATTGCCCCAGTTGGATATTCTAGCACTATTTTATATATACATATATATATATATATATATATATATATATATATATATATATATATATATATATATAATTATGGGGTATTTTTATGATGGATTCATACAGGGTCAATTCAGATTATATTTCCCCATTTGGAGAGATTTATCAACAAGATCTAAACAGTTACCTCAGATCTCGAGCAATGTTCTTAAATAAGTTCGTGAAATATTGAACCTCCCCCCCACCCCAATGCAGCATCCAATGAAAATTGAAATCGCCAATTAATAGCGGCATATATAATTTAACAGAAATTTGATATACAATTATGGAATTCCAGTGAGAATAAATCGAAAAGTGAATTATAATATTGGTTATATGAATATAAGACTCTATCATAACATTGCTGAAAATATTTGAATCAAGCTAATATTTTAAAAGAACAGAAGTTATTTTGTGCACACCCCGTGTTTTTAATAAGGTGTGTTATCGATTAGATGCGCGGTGGCTAAATGGGTAGCCATTCAGAATATGAAATCAGAGATCTGTGTTCGATTTCCATTTGAGTTCGTTACATTTTCTAACGCGCAAATACAGTTGGGAAAGCTACAAATCCATCTCGTCTCTCTTCTCCTAGCCATGAATAAATATCAGGACAAGAACCCTGGTTAGCAAGCAGTCTAAAAGAATGAAAACCCGATTTCAAAACTTTATGGAGATTGTTAGGGCCGCCTCCGTCTATCATGCCCGAAACATATCACTGCTACTATGCCTGAAGTATATGTACCTACCTTACAAACCTAATAGTCTACGAGACACGAGATTGTGATTTTAAAGATTTATATTAATCCTAACGTTAAGTTTAAAATACATTTTTATAAGAACTACTTCATCTAAACGTTCAAACATTTTTAAAAGTTTTTTAAAGTTTTGTACTTTTATCGAAGTTTTGTATTGATTTTGGTTCTAAAATAAAATTATATCAATATCCTTATCAATATTTTTTCATGAGAAATAATATTGTTGCCAGAAGATAGAAATCAGGTAAATATTTTCTTTTCCAATTTCTAAAGAGAAAATATGAATGCAGTATTTCATCAGAATTATCTTCCAAGAAAATCGATTCTCAGGTGTTTGCAAAAACCATTTAACTGCTAATACACAGCAACCAATAACAAAACATGACTGCCACTTATAAATACTTAATATATTTGCGTCTGATGTCAAATCATTTACAAAGCAACGATCCCTGATGATATGACTTAATTGAGAGAGATTTGCTTTGAGCAAATAAAATGATTAATCATAACGGGAAATTTACGATTTATTCCCTGGAAAATCGTGTATAGCAGCAAAATGAGATTAACAATACATAAGAGGCCATCATTAATATTTATAGATTTCTACTGGGTCAATTTAGGTCCGTCCTTATTTAAGTGAAAACACGCTTAAATATCGTTTTGTACCGCCCTTACGCACGATATCAAAACATTCCACACTGGCTGCTCGGTCAATGGATATTGAATGTTTCCTTATAATGAAACGGATAATATCAGCATTAACCTTGACCCTGTATTCTGGTCTCGTAAGGAAGTAGCTTTTGAAGCTTTCTTAAAATATCGAGGATACAATATATATTTGTGAAACGCGACTTATGCCGATGGAGAAGTTACACCAACTCATGCTGTATAACGACGCTTGGAAAATTATCCTGATGACCCGTGGTTTTGACAGCTGAAATTAGTATCTACTAATATAATTAACTGCAAGTAGTTGAATTAAATAGAACTACAATGCCGCACCATCATGTATTTGGCCATAATTCTTCTTTGGCATAGATAATTTCAATGTTTAACAAATAGTGATTTTTAATCAAACACGTGTAGAAATATAAAATTTAAAACCCATTGTCTCGTAAGGGCAACCTATTTATTGCTGCTACATTTTTTCATAGGGAAGACATGCCTAACAGAGTCCAATCGTTTCCAGGATTGTTTGAATGCATATTTTTCCTTCCCCTAAACTGGTTGCTAATCTGTCCTGATATTACCAATAGACAGAGATATCTTTTAATTATTCCACTAAGTGAATGTAATGTACTCCATCAGAATTCAAACTTGTCTCTCCGAGATGCTATCAATTACTCCACAACGCTTCCTGTGTTTGTGCAATAAGAAATAATGTCTAATTCAAAACATTTATTAATTGCTTAAAAATAAAAAAAAATAATTTGTCGTTAAATTTCATAATAATAATAATAATAATAATAACAATAATAATAACAGCAACAACAACAACAATAACAACAACAACAACAATAATAATAATAATAATAATAATAATAAATCAAGCACATATACTAAAATACTTTGCTAGACCAAAATGCAGATTCTGTGATAAATATCCAGAAACGATTGAACATCTCGTATCAGGTTGCACGATTTTCGCACCCACTGAATATAAAATCCGGTATGACAGAGTGGGACAATATCTGCACTGGAAAATTTGCAACTTCTACGGGAAGGAAACTGAAAGAAACTGGTATGAACACTACCCAGACACGATTACGGAGATAGGACCTGTTACAATTCTATGGGACTACACAATACACACTGACAGAACAATCAAAACCAACCGCCCAGATATTGTTATTGAAGAATACAAAAAAAAGGGTTCCTCCTTATTGATATGGTAGTCCCAGCAGAGAGCAATGTATCTTTGAAGATATTCAAAACGCTGTCAAAATACAAGGACCTTGAAATAAAAATCTCAAAAATGCGGCACATGAGAAAATCAACAATCCCTGTTGTCGTTGGAGCCCTAGGATTGGTTGGAAAAGATTCCAGTGGACTAAGTGAAGGGATTCCTGGAAGTCCATGCCTCAAAGAACCCACACTTTACGAAGGGCTTTATCTATGTAATTTTTATTTTCATTTATTTTTTTTTATTTTTTTCAGTGGAAAGTGTCCTGATACCATCTCTAACCTTAGGTCTCTGGCTGGGACCCGGAAAGAAATGTATAAACGCCAGATATCAAAGGAAATAAAAATAATATTAATATTCGTTTAAGTAATGATTTTATTCAGTTGATTTTTTATTGTGGCGTCATCATTAATTATCGAACAACTATTGTGAAATCAAGGACACATGGCACAGTGGATAAAGGTGTCAGATCCAGTGACAGGACCCAAAAAGCGTGAGTTCAATACCTGGTTAAGGCTGTGGAGAACTTGGAGGGAAGGAATTAAGGAGGATATAGCTGACAACTGACATCCATTAGACATAACACGTTGAACTAGAAAAATCTACCCCAGTGAGCAAAGTAAAGGGTTCAGTTCGACATTCCAACCACCTGAAGAAAGCCGGAGCGTACAACGGCCGAAACGTTGTAATAAATATAGCGACAAAGATGAGGACAATAGTCGGCATAATGTAAATAGTGTAGAAAGGGAATGTTACAGATAATACTTAACCGTTTCATCCCCCTTCTCCTGGAGATGAAGACCCTGTGCTTAGGTGAAGCTCGGATACAAGATATCTTTATCGGATACAAGATATCTTTGGAAATGAAAAATTATGTCGTGGATCTGCAAGAGTTGGTTTGTTTAATATAAAGTCGTTGTTATTATTAGTTTCATTATTGCTTTCTTAATCAATATTTAAGATTATTATTACGATCTGCATTATTTATATTATTGTTAACATTGTTGTTGTTGTTGTTGTTCTTCTTCTTCTTCTTCTTCTTATTATTATTATTATTATTAATGATAATAATAATATTGTAACAAAAATAGCGAAATTATAAAGAATATAGCAAAGGTTCAAATATAAAGCAACTTACTTTTTAGTACGATAAACAATTGCCAGTGAAGATCAGAAGTGAAGAATCAAAGTCTCTCTCTCTCTCTCTCTCTCTATATATATATATATATATATATATCTCATTTAAAAAAATCGGTTGTAATTTTCAATGTGTTACGCGAAGAAAACTGCTATTGCACTGAAATTATACTATGGTTCTTGCGATAAAGTACGCTAAAAATATCTGGGGATGACGTCTGCAACATAAAATCATTTGTGAAAATTATTAGAATAATCAAGAACTTATACTGGCAGCAAACTGCCAGTATACGGATAGAAAATGGGTTCAGCTAATATGAAAAGACAAGGATGTATCTTCTCACCGGATTTATTCAACCTATAAAGTCGATTCTGGGAAAGCTAAAAGTCCAACCAGGATTCATTATATTGGCTAAGATCTTAACAACATACGGTATGTAGATGACACAGAGTTGATAGCAGACACAAAAAGTTAGTCATTATATTGCCTACAAAGGTAATTAAGAAAAGGGTTAAACATCAACTGCAAGAAGACAGAATGCATGGTCGTTAGCAAAAGGATAAGCCCAAAATGCGAATTGCAAATCGGAGATACCAAAATCAAGTGAGTGCGGAATTTTTTTTATATCTGTGAAATGGTTTAACAGATGACAGAAAGTGTAACACCGAAATCTAAGTTAGACAAGGAAGCATTCCAAAAGCTAAGCAGAGTATTAAGAAATAGAAGGATTTCGCTAAAAACAAGGTAAAGAGTTTTGAACTGCTACTTGATATATGTCGTCCTTTATTCTGGACGATTTTCTCAAAGATGAAGTAGAGACTTGAAATAACAGAAATATTGTTCTACGGGATAATGCAGATGATGCCGTGGAGACAACATGTAAGCAACGGCGAAATATGGGAACAAAATGAAACTAATATTTAACACCAGGAAGAGTCTTTGGAAGTTTCTGGGACACATACTGAGGAAGAGAGGTTTAGAATATAAGATACTCACAGGATTGATTGTGAAGACAGGGGAGAGAGGGAGGCAACACATAATGTACTTAGTGAACTTGAATATAGGAACAGGGCTTAGGAGAAATAACAGAAAGACAAAATTTATTTAAAGCTTCAAAGCTCAAGAAGTTGTGGAGAGCCCCGATCTCCTGCTTCGTGAGGGGAATATAAAGAAGAAGAAAAGGAATACATCAACGCTAAACATTAACGAGGAGTGTTAAACGAGTTTTTTTTCTCAATATATGTTGGTTATTAGAAAAACGAAATCTGAGTATCTGTCTTTGTCGCCAGTATCAGTGTAGAATACTTTTTTAATACCCGCGGAGTTTTCAACTGATGCAGTCTTTCTTATAAAATCGCAAACTGAATGTTGCCCTAAACGACAGCACTTCAAGATCGTTTCGGACTAAGGCAGGGGTCCACCATGACTATGTCCTTTGTTATATTTTATTCTTAAGGAATTCTTATCATCAAGGACATTTCTGATATCATCAGCTCTCACCATTATATCTATGCTGATGACACAAACATTTACCTGTCTCTATAATAACTGATCAGATACATAAAATCGAATTCGCGACTGATATAAAAAATGACCTAAAATGTGTTGTCTTTAAGGCAACGAATTGTTTGCTACAAACAACACTGGTTTCTATAAAACATCTGCAAGACCCCATTCCGAATTCCATCAGTGTGGGCAATACTAACTTCCAGGAGATTGGCTCGTTGCTAACATTCTCATCTGACTTTTATTTGAGAGACTTTATTGAATCTATTGCTAGGTTGCTGCATAGAAAATGTGTTCACTGTGATATGCTAGACAACTTATCTCTCCTTAATAGATCTTGCATATCTATAAGTTTACCTTTCGTCCATGCAAGAATATTCTTGCTACATACGTTTCAGTGCTCCCGCTACATATTTCCTACCGACATAATGTTTCTTCCCTGTGCTTTTTTTTATATAAGAATACATTTTCACTGCCGACACTTGAGTTTGAACATAGATCGCCAGTGATCAAAAAAGGCGATCCCATTATTGAATTAATCTAGACCATAGAGGAAACGCATATATGTAGGTAGTAGCTGACGACTGACGATCGCTATTGTAGTCTATCCTCTATTACTATTCGCATCGCTATTTCTAGTCTATCCTCTATTAATATTCGCATCGCTATTTCTAGTCTATCCTCTATTACTATTCGCATCGCTATTTCTAGTCTATCCTCTATTACTATACGGGCCGCTATTATATATACTATACTATTTCTCTATTCAGATCACTATACGGATTCGAGCGAATACTATCAAGGAAGTACTATTAGTGCGAGTGATATTCGAAGGCGTCTGACACCAGTATTGTTTAACGGCGTTACTATTGTGGCATCTGCGATTACAAAGAATCTACTACAGCGAGCATTACGAAAGTGACAACGATTTTTCGTTGACATCACAAAAGTGACAACGAGTGTTCGTTGACATCACAAAATTTTCTATAAATACATGTATGGTAAATGTTCAGATGAGAACTTGCTATGTTACCTAGACTTTATGAATTTAAGCACAATACCAAATTGGTAACAGGTTCTAATCAATTTACAGTTGCATTAACAGGATTCAACCGTCATTTGTATGCAAACAGAATCTTTTCATCCTGCACCTCTCGCTTGTGGAATTCTCTCCCTGTATTACAATCATGTTTGATCTTCAAAAATTTAAATGCAATGTCAAGCGTTTTCAATTGCTTTGCTAGTTTCTTTTGTATTATTAAGGCTCCTCAATAATGCTACTGTTTTCTAATTCACACCCAGTAATCCATTATGTTTCAGTGCCTTTCCTGCTTTGCTTGGGGAGATTACGAAGACAGAAAAGCTGGCATATAATTTAATTCATCGCTCTAAAGTTTTTGTATAAACAACATTTTTAGCGAGATATCATTCTAAAGTTGCTTTTGTCATTATGGTAAGTGCACTTGAATTTTACCTAGACATAGCTATATAGATTTGACTAGGAAAGAGACACTTGAAACATTTTCTCATGTTTTCAATAACTATAAAATAATAATACTAATTAATTGTTAAATCTACTATTTTTCAACATCTTTAAATGAGTCAAAAGAAAGTTGAAAAAATCCAATTTAACATATTATTTGTATTTATTTCTAATAATCCTGTTAATTTTCTTCAGCTCTACTCGACTAATTTGTCGAAGGCGGCAAAAGTTATTACAACGAAGGCTGCATAAATTCGGTCATAAGTAAACTTTCTCAAATTATAACATTCTATAAAAAAATATTTAAAAATATATTTATGTTCACGTCAGGGAAAAATCATATATATATATATATATATATATATATATATATATATATACATACACGTCAAGATATTATTTTACCATTTCTTTCGATGTAAACAATCATATTTTTCTAATATACGACTGATTTTTAACAAAAAAGATATAAATTATTTCTATGGAAACACGATGAATTAGAAAAAAAATCTTTCACAACAGAAACTTTGTTTATATAACGAATTAAAAAAACAGTATTACGGACAAAATATTTATTAAATATACATTTAAAAATTGTTATCCACATTAAAATTTACCGTTTTTCTTTACTTCTCATTCAGTAACACTTCATTGCTTATAACAGGTCCAAATGAACGCGTTTGCATAAAATTCGTTTTTCCTTTCCATAACGTAATATCTGGAAGGTCTTCTACTATTATTATTATTATTATTATTATTATTATTTTTTTTTTTTTCCTTTGATATCTGGCGTTTACACATTTCTTTCCGGGTCCCGCCCAGGGATCTAAGGTTAGAAATGATATCATGATACTTTCCACTGAGAAAAAATAAAAAAATTAAAAAATAAAAAAAACAAATAAAAAAAAAATTACATAGATAAAGTCCTTCGTAAAGTGTGGGCTGTACTTGTCAGAACAATGTTTTGTATCTCCTTGAGGTATGGACTTCCAGGAATCTCTTCAATTAGTCTACTGCAATCTTTTCCAATCAGTCCTAGGGCTTCAGCTACAACAGGGATTGTTGATGTTCCCATATGCCACATTTTCGAGATTTCTATTTCAAGGTCCTTGTATTTTGACAGCTTTTTGAATATCTTCAAAGATACTTTGCAGTCAGCTGAGACTGTTATATCAATAAGGAGGCACTGTTTTTGTTTGTGGTCTTTAATAACAATATCTGGGCGGTTGGCTTTGATTGTTCTGTCAGTGTGAATTGTGTAGACCGATACAATTGTAACAGGTTATATCTCCGTAACCGGATCTGGGTGGTGTTCGTACCAGTTTCTTTCAGTTTCCTTCCCGTAGAAGTTGTAGATTTTCCAATGCAGATATTGTCCCACTCTGTCATACCGGGTTTTATATTCAGTGGGTGCCAATACCGTGCAACCTGATACAAGATGATAAATCGTTTCTGATTATTATTATTATTATTGTTATTATTATTATTATAACCGACAAAGCATGTTATTCAAATTGCAATGCATTCTTGAAGATCTTCCAAAATCCGTCAAAATACAAAAACATTGTAATCGAAATCTCAAAAATGTGGTTCATGAGGACATTAATAATTTCAGTCGTAGTTGGAATGCTCGGTTTGATTGGAAAAGATTCCAATAGACTCATTGCTGAAAACGCTGTTAGCCCATGTCTCAAAGAAATACAAAAATTGTACTGACATGTACAGCCCACACCATACAAAGGGCTTTATCTATGTAAAATATGTACGATTTCTTTTTTTAAATTGTTCAGTGGAAAATTTCATGATGCCATTTCTGATCTTAAGTGTCTGGTCGTGACGCGGAAAAGAAATAAATATGCACCAGAAACCGACAGATAATAATAATAATAATAATAATAATAATAATAATAATAATAATAATAATAATAATAATACTGGAGATCAAGATTAACAGGAAAGGAAGGAAGATTTATACTGTACCAATAGTTATAGTAGCTCTGGGCCCCGTGAGAAAAGGAATGATAAATTTTACTAATAGTGACTCAGGTAACATCAACATACTTTTGGACTCATCTCTTAGGATACAAAGCAAGAAACATGGCATACACAAATAATAATAATAATAATAATAATAATAATAATAATAATAAAGAAGAAGAAGAAGAAGAAGAAGAAGAAGAAGAAGAAGAAGAAGAAGAAGAAGAAGAAGAATCGACTTTAACTAATATTTGTAATTCTCTGAATCCGAGAAATCAAGGAAAAAGGATGTTGGCGATCACGGTAGTCACGTAAACGTATAGATAATCGAAATTCTGTTGTAGCCTGGATGTAGCTTAAGAATTTGGAAAAAGGGATTCAAAACATAGATTGATACTAAAAGTATTTTGATATAGCCATAATAGAAGTGAAGCCGAAGCCGTTGAAAGAAGAAAATCAAATAGAAGTAAAAACAGAAAGGACACAAGAGAAATGATGATAGTTCAATAAACAATAATAAAAAAAATGGAAGATATTTTCCATCCGACTTTAAGAAATCAGGAATAATTTTTTTTACACGTCTATACATAAATCTACGTTTTATTTTTATTACGAAAAAAAAAAAACAATTACATATTTGTATATATAAAATATAAACAAAATTGAATGTTGAACAAAATTAAAGAAATTTATTTAATTCGATTTCCTGCTTGATGATTGATGCATGTGCTAATCAAAAGAGGACATATTTTTTCCCTGCTTATCCTTAATAATTTTTTTTGTGTAGCATTATTTCATTTCCAGTGAAATGGAATCAACTAACTCTTTCTCTATTGAAATTATTACACGGATAGAATGTTTCGCATGCGTTATTCGTATTGAATCTAAATATATTTATAATTGTGTTTTCCTGTACATCCTTCGATATATTTTTCACTGGACACATTACAGATTCCTATTCCGAAAGTGCCAATGGGATCGTTCCAGCTTACACTAGAATTTAGTTCTGGCATGATGATGGAAAATTCCTAGGATTTGCCATGATTCTTGTCGTTGTCCAGTGTGCAGTAAAATTTACACATTTCATTTTCTGTACTTAGTGGTTTCGGAGTTTATATTACTATAATGGATCTAGTAAACTGATTCTATTTACGGTTAACTAAAATAATTCTGTTAGAAAGATTAAAGTATCCTAGAGTACATCTTATTACGCATTTATCTAGTACATGTCGAAATCCTTTCATTTTTTTTTTCTCTACGATTTCATTCATGGCAGTGATTTTGAAAATCCAGCCCCCAGAAGAGATATTGAATGCAAAAGGCAAAGAAAAACAGCGAGTAACCTACGTAATTAGCTTATTGAAATATATAGCAGAACAGTATGAGGGGACAGAATAAACAATAGAGCTAAATAAGAGGGAAAGTTGGGGAGAGCCATGATAATTCACCTAATGGGACACGACACAAAGAATAAATAATACTTATTTAGCATTTATTAAATTTGATTTAGTAATTTCCTTTCAACTTAATTGAAGAAGAAGAAGAAGAAGAAGAAGAAGAAGAAGAAGAAGAAGAAGAAAAAGAAGAAGAAGAAGAACCCTATCTATAATATATATGGATATAGGCTAAAATAAAGGTTAATTCAAAGGGGATATAAGACAGGGATTTGGGAGTTTGGCAGTGGAAAAATGTCTGCCCATTTTGGCAATATGACTAAATAAATAAGGAATAATAAAATAATGAACAAACATATAAAACAGACCATTTTCTGAAATCACTTGGCCCGATGCCAGACTGTTGAGTTTTATTTAATTGACTTTGGACATATGTCGTCGTTTAGAAAAGATATTCTATGCTATTCAAAACGAAGAAAGACCCAAAAGAACATTTATATAGATGTGCGAGTAATGTTCCTTTAGAATGTGCGCCCAGACACAAACACACGCACGCACGCACGCACGCACGCACACACACACACACACACACACACACACACATATATATATATATATATATATATGTATGTATTAACTTCTATCTTCATAAGAACTAATCTGATTATAAAACTGAACATTACTTTGTCCTCAACATGATCTCATTAATTTCCAAAGATTCAATAATAGACAAATACTGTGATGATAGACATGTGTATAATATCTTCAGTGCATATTTTTGTCTTTTTGTATGGGGCTTGGATGGGTGCAAAGAAACAATATGCACTACACACACACACACACACACACACACACACATATATATATATATATATATATATATATATATATATATATATATGTGTGTGTGTGTGTGTGTGTGTGTGTGTGTGTGTGTGTGTGTGGTATACATACCATATATATATATATATATATATATATATATATATATATACATACACCATGCATATACGCACACACACAGAGATACACACACACGCGTGCGCACGCACACACACACATATATATAATATATGTTTGTGTCTAAGCAAATAATTAAATATCTATTGAGCTTCATGCGTCATCCTCTGAAAAGTCAATTGCTAGCTGTATTTAACTGAGTCATTTGGATGTGGTAATGGAAAATATCTGATATGCGTTCTCTGACTTTTGAAATATATATATGGTGTCTAGGGTATGTTTATAGAAAAACATACATAGAACAAAAGATAATAACATCAGAAATGTTATAAGCACGAAAATATATTTCTTATACTTTTTTTCGAGAACGCTACCCTCAGATTCAATAACTGCTTCTAGCAAGATCGAAATCAGCTCCATCCACGAATTAAATGACACTGGTACTTATTGGTCCTTACTCTGATATATGGCGGTTTCAAAGACACTTTGGTGTTATGGGGGTGTCTATTGACCTCTCTAATAACACATCACAAACTGTAGTCCAATGAATTGAGATCTGGGGAGCTCATAGGTTGGTATAATGGTGCAGAAACTTGGTGAAACGCATAAGGTCTTCCATTGCGTACACTGTCTGTCCAGGGTTTAGTAACAGTTTTCAAGGCTTCAATGTAGGCAGCAAAGTTAACTATGACAGTTGCTGCGTATAAATGTTGAAACTTTGGAGGTGCCTGTTATTAAACATCGTTTTCTGTTTAACTTCTAATCTTAGTCAAACCTTTTTTGTCTGAAAAAATCAAATCACATCATCTACTGCTAGATTTCGAAGTTGCTTTCAGAGCTTTTTAGATTTGATTAAGCGATATTCTTTTGTTTTTTCCGACATAAATTGTCCTTTTCTCATCACATATGATATAGCTGGTGTCTTCGTCGACAACATTTCTGAGTGTGCATTCTGACACATTGACATCTTTCGCAACGCATCGATTTTCTAGGAGTGTCATCAATAGTCTGCTGTACTTGCTGGAATAATGCACGTGTTCCGATGATGACTGGCCGTTTGGATGGATTTCTACGCTTTGATACTGGTGACACATTTCCATCTTTGGCCTCCAACTTCTTAGAACTTTTTAGACGATATCTCGTTATGCTAAGCCTTTAAGGGTCACAATTACAGCATGTCTTTTAATTTCTGGAGTAAGCTCGGTGTTTGACATATTATCTTCAAAGAACATATAGGAACTTTAGAAAAACGCAGTAATAACTCCAAAAAGGTATATCGAATTACATTAGGCAATATATATATATATATATATATATATATATATATATATATATATATATATATATATATATATATATATATATATAATAACTATACTCGTTTGTGAAAAAAAAGCCGTATGACTCAATTCGCAAATATAAATATATCGAAAAAAAATTGGTATCTAGGAAAAGAATAGGAAAAATGAAAGAACTAAAAACAACTGAAGTGGGCGAAAAGAAATCTTCCAGAGCCTTAATTTCCAGTCCACAGAATATATATATATTTATATAAGAAAAACATACCAATTTAATATTCCAATACAATAATTTATTTCACCAGAGCCTTTTATATAAATTCCACATCTTAAGATTATATTTTTCTTCATATATATATATATATATATATATATATATATATATATATATATATATATATATATATATATATATATATATATATATATATATATATATATATATATATAACTTTAACAAAATAACACTTTAACAAAAAGCCTGTAAGCACAAACGTTCGTTTCAATATATATATATATATATATATATATATATATATATATATATATATATATATATATAATTCCACATCATAAGACTATATTTCGATCTGTATAATTCCTGTACATATTACAGATTCGCTCATTCTATAATCAGAAACACAGATGAACTTGAGTCTGTATATTTAACCGGAATATCTGTGTTTGTTTCTGTGTTTTATCTTTGTTTTTGAGAAGAAAAAAAAATACTATTCCAGAAATTAAGTTCACTGAAATTTAATAAATAAAAGAAATTAATTAATGATCACATTTCTACATAAACATAAATGTGATTGGGAAAAATATAATGACTGTTTCAGAACCAGCAGTATACACACACATACACACACACACACACACACACACACACACACACACACATATATATATATATATATATATATATATATATATATATATATATATATATATATATATATATATATATGACAAACTGGAAAGAAACTTCCTTTTGACGTGTTTCGTTCTTTAGAACGTCATCGGACTAAATTCGTTATATTAGTGCGAGTACAGTCAAACCAGGGTTACTGGGATTTTTAAATTAATGTTTTTTTTATTTTTTTTTTTTTTTTGTATATGATTTAATCTAGATTGTTTTTCTTTCCATTACTTTTGATAGTAGATATCCCTCATTTTGATAAGTTCTACCATGAATGGTGAAATGTTGCCTAAATTTACTCTAGATGACCTTCCGATCAAGGAGCTCTCTGTCCAATTTTCGTCGTAGTGAATTGTTTTCGTCTTTGATCTGAGTAATTTCTTTTATATAAAATTGGGGTTAGCTTCGTAACGTTGGGCAGCAAACGCATTTGATGTATTGTTATGTAAATGTATCTTTTGTGTTCATGTAATATTTTATTAAGAGTTCGTGATGTTTCTCCATTGTAATTTTTATGATAATTATTATTAACAATTCATTGAGTAAATTCCTACTTCTAGTTTTACGTTATTGTTTTGTTTAGATGTGAAGGCGTTGCCTGCCACCGTAAAGAGACTGACCACAATTCTGATATAAAAATGTTATATATACAGTTGTGGGCAAAAATATTCATCCAACCTTCCTTAATCAAAAAGAAAGTTTTAATACCTCAAATTTTCATAGAAACTTAATGTGCATTTTTTTACAAATGATGAAAAAACGGATTTGAAGGAATGTGCAGCGATGCACACAACAATATTATTTATCTTAAAGTTAAACAATAACACAAAAAAGAAACGCCGAAAAAATTATTATATGACCAAATTATTGGCTCGGTTACCTCAATAATCACTTGTAAAATATTTGTTATTGATTATTGCCTTTAAACATTTTTTTATATTTCTTTAAAAGATCACTATACACACTGATGGGTATTTTTCTCAATTCTTCCTTGGCAATAGCTTCTAGTACCTCCAGATTTTAAAACCTCTTTCCCTTACGTCTTTTTTAATATGCCCATGAATTGTCAATGGTGTTTAAGACAAGATGTGTAGCGGGTTACGCAAGTACCTTAATATTGTTCTTGTCTAAGTATTTTGTAACAATTCTTGTCGTATGTTTCGAGTCATTGTCATGTTGTAACGCTTCAAATAGTTTTGGGTTTCTTTGATTTATATCATTTTTAAGAATAGCCAAATACCGCTTTTTATCCATCATGTCTTTTACATCCAGTAGTTCTCCTCGCCCAGAAGAAGAAGAACATCCCCAGAGACTCCTCGTAGGGAGATTGTTTTTTTTTAATTCTTTTGGTTTGTGAAATTCATTCACTATCCACCATAAATAAGAGAAGATTATATGAACAAATAATTCAAGTTCTTTTTCATCTGACCATGAAACTGAGTTTCAATATATACTCCCATGTTCTAGATGGTTTCTAGATTAGCTAATCTACGTTTTAGTTTTTTAGCCCTAAGTTTTCCTTTGGTAACAATCTCGAAGTCCTAATCGATGACAGAACTTCGTGACTGTCATCATAAATATACTTAACCCCGATGTCTTTACATGATTGACAATGTCCTTTGACGGTAATGAGGATTCTTCGAGACATGTCTAACAATTTTCATTTCTTTTCTCTCATAAATTAACATTTTTCTACCATTCCTTAAATTATTCTCAACACAATGAGCCACGTTTTAATTTTGATAATTTTACGAATTGTAAATTTAGAAAATTGCTGTATATCCATTGTTTTTACGCATCAATTCGGAGCTTCTTTTCAAGTTCAGCTGTTTCTGTCATGGTTTTTGAACAAATGAGTTATCGTGATAATTCGCACTCACATAGAGTCTTCCTCATTATCTTTTAGAATATTATAGAATGAGGTCTATCTTATTTTCAAAGGGTGTTTGTGTTAAATGACATACAGTAATATAATCTAATAATTTTATTCGGGGGAGAATAATTTTCAACTGCACCAATATTAATAAAAGTCTATAAATATGAATATAATAGAAAGAAACATCTAAAATTTTCATGAATTATTTAAAACTAAAACAAAAAAAAATATTTATGGTAAATTTAGAAAGTACTTGAAAATATTCACATTTTCTTGGAAAATATGCATTGGGGGAAATAACTCTGTTCGCAAGTGTATATAAGATATGTTGGCAGTTAAGTTTATATATGAGTGAGTGTGTGTATTATGACCAAGAATCAATGTACGGAAGCATGTTTATATGGGTGTCATACACAAACACACAAATATATATATATATATATATATATATATATATATATATATATATATATATATATATAGTTAGTTAGTTAGTTAGTTAGTTAGTGAGTTAGTTACTGCAAACTTAGGTAATCCAGAGAGCTCAATGTAAAATTCAGAGCAGATATATTTGAATAAAAAACAGACCACGTTAAAATTCCATGTAATAAGTTATTCCAGGTAATCCGTATATTACATGGAATCTTAATGTGGTCTGTTTTTTATTCAAACAAATATATATATATATATATATATATATATATATATATATATATATATATATATAAATAAATATAAAGGAATGATAAATAAATATATATATGTATATATATATATATATATATATATATATATATATATATAGATAGATAGATAGATAGATAGATAGATAGATAGATAGATACAAAGAAATGCCATCATATGTATGTGGGTGTGTTTATGTGTGTGTATGTGTGTGTATGTGTGTGTGTCAAATATAGTCATAAGCAACATAAATTTTCTATCATTTAAATTTAATAATTGACTTTTCGTAATTGCGTATTTTCTTTGTCAGATAAGAAAATTCTGTCAGAAAATTGCCCGAAGTTCGGAAGAAAATTAGAAGAAATATTGTCCAAGACTTCTCCTTTCTTAGGTGATCATCAGAGTAGATAAAGACGATTGTTATGTTTCGTAGAATTAGTGAGTGTCGTGTCTTTGGTAAAGTGTGAAGTAGCTGAGGGCTGCTAGGTTGCAGGGACTTAAGTTATAATTGTTGTTATTTCTTGATGGTTGTTGTTACTTGCATTATTTACATTACTCGAACTGTTATCCTCATTTTCATTGTAATATTCACAATATTTCAACAGTAGTCACGTTCAGCCTTCTTCAAATGAATGAAATATCGAACGGAACCCTTTATTTCCTCCACCTGGGTAGATTGTTTGAATCACATGTCCCATGCCTCTTCCATATTTTATCAATTATTTCACTTTTACTCAACTCTCCATGCCTGGTATTGAACTCACAACTCTTTAGGTGTAGTCACTGAATCTGACCAGGTCTTTATCCCCTGGACCATGTGTTCTTGAAGAAAGCCGGAGCGTACAACTGCTGAAACGTTGTGAATATGGTAATGAAAATATGGATAACTGCCCGAGTAATGTAAATAAAGCAAGTATTCATAGTACCTCATTTCAGAGATATAGACAGATATCGTTGATTTTATTGTATGCTTATTGCTTCAAAATAAGATAAGTTTTTTTACTGTTTGGCTTTGCTATGATTTTAGTATTTTTAATGAGTAGCTCTCTAATGATAATATGATCTTTATGTTGCTCATTTATGTGTTGTCTGATGAGACTATATTGCTCTATGCGACAGGTGAGTCTGCACGAGAGTGTAACTGGTGTATATCCTATGTAAACCGTTTTCAGTTTTATATATATATATAGAGAAAGAAACATTTCCCAAGTAGGAAACTATATTCTTACACTATATTGGACTTATATAGTTGTATTAGAAAGTTTGGATGTATTTTATAATGACTATGTAGCAAGTTTTTTTATTTTTTGTATAATTAATTTGGACTTTTTCTGACGGATTTCCTCCTTGTCTGAGAAGGATTATTCTTAAATTGGAAAAAGTCAAAGAAATAAAAAAGAATGCATGACTGATGAAATTTTTTACAACAATTTAAAACTATGGCCCAGAATATAGGTCTCTAAAAAAAACTGCAGTAGTCTAAATAGGAATAGCTAACGAATGATTTGTTGAAATAGGAAAAATGATTATCACTTTCATGGCAGTTATGCATAGAGCGTAAGTGAACTAAAAAGGAAAAAAAAGACATGCTTACCGACAGGAATCATATAATCCAATGTTGGGATACTGATATCAGGAAAAGAAAGGTGCTTCAGATAAAGAAGGAATAACTCGGGGAACACTTCCAGGACGAAAGAGAACAGCCGACAATACAGAGAAATATCGAAAGGCCAGTAATATTTCAATCTGAATTGGAATCAGAACTGACAAAATTGAAGAGAAACACAATAAGTGAACCAGACGGAATTGTAATAGAGATGATGATAGCCGGTCATGATTTCGTCATTGGCAAGACTACAAACATAATAAATGAAATATAAAACAGAGATTATATACTAGAAGACGAAATTAGTTATAAGAAGCTAAGTACAAACGAACATGTGCTTCACTGAGCAATAAGCTCAATGTGCCATATAACACAAGTTTCCATCCGAATTCTTAGGAATAGAGCAGGCAGCAGAATACAACATGAAATGCGAAAAAGATCGGTTCGGATTCGGTAAATCACTGCAAAGGAATGTAATATTTATGCTTATAATTATATCAGAAAGAAAAATAAAAATGTAGATGGATGTGTAACTGTGAATATTAGATTATGAAAAAACATTGGATACATTTAACAGCAAAGAACTGTTAAAATAGCTATTTAAACTTGATATATTTAAGAAGGAGATTAGAATAATCCATAAATTATACGAGCAGCAATCCGGCTGCATGCGAATAGACAATAATTTCAGTAAATATATCAAAGCAGAAATTAGTATAAAACAATCATATATATCTTCTCACCGGACTTATTCGTCCTAAACAGTGAAGTGATTCTGAGAGAATTATGTCCTACCACAATTTGTTATAAGCGGCCCCAATCTGAGCAATATGGAGGTGATAATCTTGATAGCAGACGCAGATAGGGAACTACAAGAAAAGCCATAAGAAAAGATTAACATCAATTGCAAGACATAAGAATGGATAGTTGCTAGCACAAGGATTCTGCCCACTATGAAATTTCTAAACTGGACATACCAATACTATATTTGTAAAGTGTTTTAACAGAAGACAGAAAGGAAGATACTAAAATCCGAAAGTGTATTGGGATCGCGAATGTGCCTTCAAAAACCTAAGCAAAATTTTTACAAAACAGAAAGAACACATTATAAACTAAGAAATGATTATATAACTCTTATGTAATCCCAGTCCTCCTAGATATGAGTGAAAGCTGTACAATGTTTGAAGTAAAACTATTGTGGTTCCATAGAAGTATTTTGACAATGCCATGGATTGAACAGGTGAGTAAAAGCGAAATTTTAGAGAAAATGAAGACAAAAAAGGACGCATACTTAATACAACGAGGACAGAGGGCTTGTAGTATTTCGTATTTCATACTCAAAGGACCTATTGATAGAAAGAAGAGTACAGGAAAACGATGCATAACCTACCTAGCAAACTTGAATAAATGAAAGACGGCGCAACGTCATATATATATATATATATATATATATATATATATATATATATATATATATATATGGGGAGTGTATGTGTTAACATTCTTACGTATGCATTTACTCATATGTATGTTCATGGCTTGTCTTCCTGAACGAAGATTAGAAAGCTTCCATCTGTTGCAGACCCTATCATTTCGCGAATGAGTACTGACGTATATGCAATAGGTAGCTGCCTTATGATATTAGCTGGAGGAGATATTTTGACAGTCGGCAGAGGAACCATCTTCGGGAAAGATACATTTTACTTCTTCCTCTGCAGATTGACGAGGGGAATGACAAGGCCTAAAAGATCATATTCCTCCGTATATTTCAGTCGTTCGTTCCACACTGAGATGCCGAATCTACAGGCAATCAAGATAATTTTCAAAACGTCATTGTAACTCGTGAGTTGCTGTAATTTCTCCGCCGCGAATACATGTTTAATTTTATATGTTACCAAAGCGTCAAATATTAAGTCTTCTCGGGAAATGAAGCCAGTGACAACGCATATTGTAATGCTAATGTTAATATAGACGTTTCCTTATAAGAAACATTCTTCATTCATTAAATGAGATGCCAGCCAGGTTGATTTTTGTAACATTTGAAAAATATTTCTCTTAAAACAATTTTTAAGGAAAATCGATTTCTCAATTCTAGTACCAATTATCGTTCTTTCCTGTTTTGATTTGGATGTTCCTTTCTAAATATTTATTTGAAGTGCTGTACAACGTCAATCATTTGATGATGTCATAATTTTCTCGTCGGGTCACATTTAATATCCATTTTAGCTGTTGTTGTTGATAGTCCTCAAATGATGTCATTCGCTACAGTTCTTTCATAGTGATTACGTAGCGCCAGTCAATGATGTTCAAAGAAAGATCGTCGTCAACAAAACCAACATGTTTCACTCACTGAAAACGATTTTTAACACATGCTCTGGGAAAACGATTCTACCCTGATGACAATGATGATATTACTAGACCGTTGTGCTGACATTCCAGACATACATATAGAAAACTCTACTGACAATCCTATTTCGGAAAACAATTCGGGTTTTCATTTTAATGTTCTGGTTTCGTAGCAAATTGCAGAGATGTGTGAAACTATCTCTAGGATGAAAAGGCTTTAATAGTGATAGATGCAATCAAAATAGAACCCAAAAATATTCATAAAATCGTAGATTAGGCCGATCACTGTCTTTTCAGGTTTGGCAAGTTGATTTCTCTTTAGTGAGATTACTTTTGATCAGAACACGTTTCATATAGTCCACCAAAGCTTGATTAGCCTGGGCCAGTTTGTTTCATATTACTATGTATTGCTGTGTGTCAGAAGATAAAACTCTGTTCCGCTAGGTGAAGTCCTGGACAATTTCCAAATTCTGTCATTCGGGTAAGTTCGTGTGTATTTGATTTCGTGTGCATGAAGAACAATTTCTTAATGATCTTCAGCAACGTGCATTACATTAATGTTAATTAAACTATCTTGTAAAAGGAAATATATATTCGAATAAATATATACATACATATATATATATATATATATATATATATATATATATATATATATATATATATATATATATATATTAAAGAGAGAAAGAACAGTAAGATATATAATCCGGTGTTCTTATTGCTATTTTTTTTTATTTTTACAAAACAGTGCTCAATGTTAATTTACAGAGCATAAATATTATGCATTAACTAATTTAAATATATGGTTTTATCGCTACAGGTATTACCCTGTTTCAAAAAGAAAGAAACTAAAAACTTCAAATTCAATTTCATCAGTTACATCTTCAAGCGAATTTTGGATTCCAAAAGAAGATGAAACTGAACTAGTAATTTTGATTTAATTATATAATTGAATGTGAAGATTTTTGGTTTCTGTTTTTGAAACATGTAATTCCTGTGTAGCGATGACACCATATTTTTAAATCAGTTAATTTATAATATTCGAATAAAATATAATCTTGTCTGAAATCGATCCTGAAATAAAGATATATAAAACTTTGCAATGGTCCTTTTTACATTTTTTTTTGTTTTTTTGAAAATAGAAGAAAGCTGATTATTACTGCAAGGCTATGTATAAATGAGTGGGATGGGGGCATAAAATGTCCTAAGGACTTCTTAAATCTGAACAAATGATAAATAATGGAAATGCTTTGTCTTTTGCTCGAATCGAAAAAAAAAATTATTCTATCTTGCAGGAAGTCTTTAAGTCTTTAATATTATTTACCTTGAATAAATCTTACTCAGCATACATTTATCACGTGAGATAATTGTAACACGTTGTTTAGTCAAACTGAGCTTCTGTGAACAGCGACTAAAGTGGCTTCACAGTCAGACTTTTGTATGACAGTCTCTTCTGCAGGTGTGACAGAGACGGCTGGAATGTTCTATAAAGGTTTGATATTACTCTCTCTCTCTCTTTCTCTATCTCTCTCTGTGTGGAGGAGGCAATTATATATATATATATATATATATATATATATATATATATATATATATATATATATATTCAAGAGTTTTTGATATTCTGTTAGCCATTATCGTGATTTTAAAAAAAATTAACTTAATATGTAGTTTTTTTAATGTATGTTTATCTTTATCGATGGAAGTGTTTATTTGGGTTTACGTGCGTCATCATAACGGTCCTCTCAGAAAATATGACTATAATTGCCTCCTCCACATTTAGAACAAGCTGGACATAATAGAGAATTTAATAATTAAATATACAAAATTTAAAATCAAATAATATAAATAATGAAAACGGTTCTGATCATATTTAGAAACCAATCGACATTCTCACCACTATAGATAAACCTAAATATTAATCTACATATTCAGGTAAAGAAAAATATCCTTGATAATGGATAACAGAATAACTGAAAGCGCTCGGATATTCTGAAAAGTAAACACTTATAAGCACACCAGAAATACTGACGAAAAAGCTTAATTCCTGTACTTTGTCAGCCATCTTTAATAATTTTTTTGATAAAAGATGGATTGCAGTCCAATATATATATATATATATATATATATATATATATATATATATATATATATATATATATAATTTGGACGGTTTTTTGCACACCTTATGTCTAGAAATGTCACGAATTAGTTTCATTAAAAAATATACGCTGGCTCTAACAGCAAAATAGTTCAATCCGTGCAACAGCAAAATTGTCCAATTGTTGATTAAGTTTTGAAACGGTTTATCTTCGAAATGACTAAAGATATCATATTGTAATTTTCCGAGATTTTTATAATACAACTGGATTTTAGTTTCAGTATAATTACCCTCTAACATTAACAGAATTATCCTGATGAAGCGATCATAAACGAAAATGACATGATCATCATTAACTAAACATTGCTAAGGATTAGAAGCTTATAAAGGACTGAAATTGAGTTAATATATATATATATATATATATATATATATATATATATATATATATATATATATATTATTTCAGGATCATTTCCTAACTTATTCAAGATGATCTTCGTCCTCTCTAAACTTCTAACTTTCTGTCCTGGAATAACAAGATGCCTCACAGCTTTCATGTACGATTTCATTTTCAAGTCTTTTTTCACTGCTCTTTGTACTGCCATAACTGAGACTCCTCTACCACGTGCCAAAAGTGTTATTTATTGAGCTGGATCTTTCATATTGATCTCTTTAGCTCTAAGTTGAAATGATTTCCCCTCTTCCTGTTTTGACATACTGATCCAGTTTTCCACCCAACTGTTCCCACTTTCTTAAAATTATTCTTCGTTCTCTGGGTGGTTCTTGAATAGATTTGAAGATAGAAGCCAGAGTTTGGATTTTGCTGAAGGACTGGACTTCGATGCAAAGCAGTTCAGTTTCAATCGCTATAGTCGTTGTTCTGCTGGAAGGTGAAATTCCTTACACTTTTGTCACCATTTGTTCGAGAAACGTCCTGCATTTGGCTCCATCTCATCAACTCTGACCAGCTTCTTTGTCTATGCTGTAGAAATCCTTCGCAAATGAGACATACTTTCATCAGGCTTTTACAGATTGCTTTACGTCCAAGACGCCTGTTTTTTTTTTTTTTTTACTACCAAGGGATTTCGCTGCTGCGGGCACGCTAGCAAATGGTCCTGGATGCCAATGTTGATTACTTTGAATACTCCATGTACATTTTTGGTATGTTGCTGTAAATAAAGATAATATAATTGTTACGAATAAAAGTAGATTTAAGTAATTACAAATAAACCACCGAGAAAGCTTGCGAAAGAGTGAATGCTAAATATATGATGTCAGGTTTGGACATCTGCCAACCGTTTAATTTCTCTTATCAGTAATGGAAAGTGAAGCTGGTCTGATTATGCAGACTACTCCGAGGCAAGAAAACACAGCAGCAATTTATACATTATGATTTCATTTCAGAACTCATTGCTTACTTCTTTAAACTGACAGTTTAAATATATTTATGTTAAATTGCAATAAAAAATTAAAGAACATTACTAGTCACAATTAATATACCTTAAATATGTATAATCTAATAATAAAGATTATACCGTTACTTCGTTGCTTTCTTCTTTTATGTGCCCTCTCTCTTTAAGGACGTTTGCGAATATGAATCTCCACAGCTTCCTATTCTTTCTAGAATTTTTTTCTGTTTAGTATCTCACAAAGTCCTTCTTCTGCGACCCAATTGCACAAGTTCCTTAAGGCTGTTACCAGATATTTCATCCTGTTTCTCTAGTCTTCACAGTGTCCTGAGAATGTTAAGTTATTTAAACCGTCTTTCCTTATGATTCCTACAATTTTCAAGTGTGTCTTTCAGGTTCTGTTCTCTGCACCGCTCAAGTAACTACCTAGGTCCTTCTTCTATCCTCTACACTTGCAAGGCCCATATTATGCTGTAAATGGTGTACTGCTGCTATATATGCGCAAGAACTGTCTAATTTTCACTTTCCAATCTGGACACAATCCAAAAGCGTCTCTGCGGCTTTATAGTTGATGAATTATTTTCTAAATTACAACCCTTTACACACATAAAAATCTTCGCGAACCTCTCAATCCTCTATTGATATTTCTATAGAAAATGTTCAAAGGGTCTACATTGCTCAGTCCTACCACTTCGAACATTGACGGATAAGACACGTCATTGTAGTGAATTTCCTTTTATTCCATTAGTAAGATCTAAGTCTTACTCGAGTAACTTCTTCCCAAGAGCCTCTTCTTTGAGGAACTGACACATAAAATGATGTTTCCCCGATCACTGCAATCATAAGAATTACAGGATTATGATTAAACGTTATCTTCTCCATATATACCAATAAACTTAACCTATTAAAGTTTAACCATGTAAAACGAGTGTCTCTAGAACCATGTACAGGGTGAACATCATTGTAAAATAAAAGTATATTTACACTATTTAAATTATTCGGACTATTGTCCTCACCTTTGTTGCCGTATTTATTACAAAGTTTCCGCCGTTGAACGCTCCGGTCTTCTTCAGGTGGTTGTAATGTCGAACTGAACTCATTATTTCGCTCACTGAGGTAGATTGTTCTGGTTCCACTTGCCATGTATATTCTTAATTCTTGTTTCAATTTTCACGTAACTCAGGTGTCCCCCCATGGTTTTCAGAATTCGTGCGTTCATTTAGAAATTTCCATCCTACACAAAACGATTTGTTCAAAACAGCGGGATCGCTTAAAATACTTGAACGGAAATTCTTTGTCCATGCAAATGAATAAAATCATGTTTAAAGGAAGGATTCATACATTAACATACGATACATAGGCGCATGCGTGATCCCCCGGCACCACACCAATATATATATATATATATATATATATATATATATATATATATATATATATATATATATATACATTTTTTTAATAATTTCACCCCAAGCAAGGCGGGAATGCCACTAGTAATCAGGGGCTTACATAGATTGAAAGTGAGAGAAAAGATTGTATATAGAGGGGGTGTTGAGGAAAGGATCAAACATTAACTGAATTCAAGAAGATAGAGGATAGCGATTGACGCCACATTTAAACTTTAGAAAATTCTTATTATCATGGAAGCAAATAAACGAAGTGGGGTTCCAAAGCTGGCAAGAGCGAGAAAAGAAAATGTTGGAGTAGAAATTGCGGTTACATTTAACTATTTAAACCGTAATAAGGTGGAACCTCGATGCCAATCTAATAGCACACTTAAATTCATTTAGCCGGAGCACCAGGGAGAATGAAAATCTTTGTAAAAAAAGAGATAGATACCATGTCATGTCTGTGAAAAAGAGACTAAATCGAGATGAAAAATCATTTTCTAATACATAGCAGATGATTTTTTGGACTTGTCAAGAACCTCGGGATAAATATCAGGAGCAGCAGACCAGATATAGCAACAATATTCAATGAACAGACAAATGGTCAATTTGTAAATGTACAACGGTAGAGAAAGAAGAGATTGCTGACTGAGTTTAGTAGAAAGAGATGGAGACACATGTAAGAAGGGTTTGGGGATTCAAGAGATTTTTTTCCAGGCATAGCATGCATGTAAACATTAGTCTTTCCTAAAGAGAGAAAGATAACCAGAAATCGAGATACACACACATAACTCACACGCTCAACGCATATATATATATATATATATATATATATATATATATAGTTTTTTATATATTTTATATATATATATGTATGCATGTATATATATATATATATATGTATATAAATAGAAACCTAGCTATATATTAATTAAGAATATATATATTCTTAATTAATGTATATATATATATATATATATATATATATATATATATATATATATATATATGTGTGTGTGTGTGTGTGTGTGTGTGTGTGTGTGTGTGTGTGTATAAATAGATACATAGGTATATATTAATTAAGGATATATATTCTTAATTAATGTATATATATATATATATATATATATATATATATATATATATACGCTCATAATATCATGTACCGCAGATTGATCTCAGATTTTACTTATATTTACGCAGCTAAATACGCAAACACCAACTTCTTTATTCGTACACAGAATTTGAAAAGAGCCTGAATTCCTGATTTTGTAACATACGTTTTTGTATTACAGTATATGTTTCTGACATCCGATTAATCGATCAAAGATGTATGCGATTTCTAACTTGCAAATCTGATCACAGTCTCAACTTATGGATCAGAAAAATCAGAATGATGGAGTAAGTTTACATCGCTCGATATTATCCCTGGATTTCTCTATAATGTCTTGTCATAAAAAGGAAAAAAATACGCGGAATAAGAAACATATGCCATGGCTTTGATGCGGTACCCTGTATCTTTGAAAATCCGTAAGGAACATTCAATAAAACTCGCAAATGGAAAGAAAGCAATCTAGCTGTAAAGCTTAAAGATTGCCTTCTTTCTTCTTGTAATATTAACTGAGCCGGATTTGATGGGATCTCGGTAGATAGTTTTTGATCTAACTTTTAAAGTTTTGTTTAAAACGGTGTCCTGGTTCGTTGTAACTCTTTTAACAACAAACTTTATTCATATCTAGTTATTTAAATCATTTGATTTGTGACTAATTAACACATCTTGCTATCTGTATAACTTGGTCTCATATTTTGCACGGCCATATCTATCGAGGTATTTAATGTTATTTAGTATGTATTTAACTTGTTTGTGTCTACGTGCATTGATCTGTGCTTTTGCCTGACCAATTTATGCATTTCCATCAAGTCTACCTTACCGGGTGGTTTTAATTTTACATAGTATTATTATTGTTAAAGTAATTTTCTTTTGCTTCATGGTGAATTAAACCGCTTTTATGAAACTTATTATTTTTAATCATTGCACCCCAAGTAATGCGACTATACCAGTAAAAGGCAAATGATATCATGAATGAAAGAGAACGAGAAAACATCATTTAAGAAAAAGGACAGTATAAGACGATGGCAACAGACGTTGCATTTAAATCATTTGCAGAATATCCGGGGTGCGATGAATAAATTGGCGTCTAAATTTCGCAAAAAATGAAAACAACTCTTTTATCTCATTTTAACATATATATTTACCACAATTTCATAAAAATATCTTGAAATACTAAAGAATAGATTTATTCAACAAAATCACCATCGGCCACAACAACCACTTCGGAGTCTCCTCCATCTCTTCTGGACTGTTTCCTTGTTGGTGAATGTTGCCATAGTCCTCCCCTTCAGTTTTTCTTTGAAGTTACAAGCAGCTTTTTTTGTTCTCGCTCAAATGCACCCCATACATAATAATCAATGGGGTTGAAGTCTAGGGATTTATGTGGTCAGTTTAATGGGTGATGCGGTCGCAGAAATTGCCGTACAGCTATAACTAGGTCCTCCTGCGTGTTAGGAATGGTACCGATTCCAGCAGCCATCTTGACCCAGGGCAACACTATCTCTGCACTGCACTTGATGTAGGTCCCCGTATTGCCTCTGGGGTCATTTGGGAAGATGAATGGAGGAATAACGTCGCCATCACTAGCGATCACTCTTAACACCATTTTAATTACCATTATACATATTCAACCCTTCTTGAATCCTCTGCACTGTCATCAGATTGACAACCAACTGTCTGAAATGTTAGTATTGAAGATTCCGGCGCGAATGCCAAACAGTACTTCATGCGGTTTCCAAGTTTCAGGTGGAGTGAATTGCGTCATGTTGATCTTTTTCTCACAGAGGATGCCCAACTGACCCTACTATATTGGGCAGTCGACAAGAAGACACTGGTCGAAAATTCCACTGGTGAGAGATGCGAGAAAAAGACTATTAAAACAAGAAATAAACTATATACAAAATTCAAAGCGGAATCAGTTTGATAGGTGCACGCTTATTTTAAAAGTTGAAAAATGAACGCACCGCCATGAATATTCCAGAAAGTGTGTATCTTGATATTTCATATACATGGCGCGCATGCGCATACACACTTTGGGAGATGTGCGAGTGCTGCAGGGATAGTGATTCTTAAAACTGATTTTGAATATCAAGTTCGTTACATTCTATTAACTGCTAATGACTATGGGAATGTTATGTATCTATGTTTTCTATGTATCTATGTGTTATATATTAAGAAAGACTTCGTTCTACTGCCTTGGTTGGTAAACATTCTTATTTCGGTGATAATAACATCTAGCCGCCAACAGAATGGTCTAGTTCTGGGGATGCCTCAGCCAAAAAAAAAAAAAAAAATCACACAATAAGTGAAATGCTTCAGACGTTTGTGTTTCGAATTTGCCCCACGCGGATAAAGCGGTTTTAATTCAAAACGAGACTGGCCACAATTTTGACATAAAAAATGCTACTCTGATCAAAGGAGAAACAATTAACTAAGAGGAAAATGTTTAGACATTGATTTGATCTCAAGGACACCCCCAGTAAATTTGCGTCTTGCCTCTTACAGCATTTCACGATTCCTACCTATTTTCACAGTGTGGGAGATCTAGTAACAAAAGTAATGGAAACAAAAAGAAAAATGTATTGAAATCAAATTAGCTATATTATACCGGTAAAATAATCAATGAAAAAAATGTCAACTACCTTCGTTCGTGCGCATTCGTAGTCTCATCAACGTAACCAAACTAACCCGAGGAAGTCTTAAAGAACAAAACGCGACACACGGACTCCTTTTTCCGCTTTCCAAAATTTGAACTGCTTATCATACGTTATTATGATTTTGTTTTCCTATGCTAAATTCTGGTTGGTCTTTTAGCTATATTTTGCAACGTGTGTAATATTGCCGCAGTCATTTTAAGTGAAATAAATATGTACGGATCATCTTTAGGTTTTGATACATGATGCATTATTATGGGCAGCATATTCATTGATATCTACAAATAGTTTTTATTTTGAGGAATTTTGAACTCTTACGAGAGCCCAATAATTGTGGGGAAACATGAATACATCACGCGGTGAATATTAAGTTTATTTTGGGATGTACTTTTCTGTTTATTTATCTAGCGTTTAACTGAACGTACGCTCGGTACTGGGTCTAAAAACTTTGTCATGGTGAAAAGAAAAATTATGGAAAAACAAAAGGAAGAACATATAAGGGTATAATTTACTTTCTCACACAGCGTCTCTGCATAAATATATATAAAGATACGCATACTTGTACCACTCGAATTTGGCACCAGTGGTTGTTGATCCAGTCAATTAACGTAAGGCCATCGAATAATGTCACAAAAGTATATGGTACTACATTCTTTACATGAAAAATTGGCAACATAATCTACCTCGGCTAAACGTCTATTCTTTTGCCCTTTTGTACCGTGAAAAGTTTTATATATATATATATATATATATATATATATATATATATATATATATATATATATATATATACTGTAGAGGCCATAATATAAGGAACGGAAAAACAAAGACATAAAAAATGTATTACTTAAAAAAGTAATGCATGAATAGCAATGAAATTTTTACCGAATAAAGATTAGAGTGGAATGCATAAATATAATAAAAGTTACAAAAATTTACATAATAGTTTGTTTTTTAAAACAAAGATTAAATGGAACAAAGGAAATAAGCTACTGGACAAAAGTTAAGGAACGAAGTTAATAATTTGCATAAACTTTTAATTTACATTGTTAAAAATCTCGATGGAGCTTTTCAACAATAAGTAAAAGTTCATTTATCATTAGGACTTTATTTTTAAGCAATATGGCAGATTCTACACGCAAACCGCTCTCTTTTGACGCAAAAAAACTCATTATCGCTAACTATCAAGAAAAAAAAAACATTTTCCGAAATTTCTGATATTGTTCATAGGTCTAAAAGTCTCGTTCATCGTGTAATTAGCAGGTATGAAACCGATAAGACGTTAGATGCAAAACCAAAAACCAGGCAGACTTCCAAAAACATCGCAAAGAGAAGATCAAAGAATTAATAGAATATCTACAAAAAACCGTTTTGAAACAGCTACATCAATTGCCCGTAAATTTAATGAAGAGACAGATAATAAGATCTCAAGGAAAACGGTTGCTCGCAGGTTAAAAAATGCAGGATTGCATGCCCGTATTCCATCTTCGAAGCCTCTCATTCCAAAGCAAATCCAAAGGGCACACTTGGAGTATGCGAGAGAACGTTGTTTGGACTGATACACAATGGGATGCAGTTCATTTCAGTGACGAGTCCAAGTTTACTATATATGGTTCTGAGGGGTAAACTTACGTACGCTGTAGAACAGGTGAAAGACTGTCTTCTCAATGTGTCAAGAAAACCGTTAAATTTGGTGGCGGCAGTGTGATGGTGTGGGGAATGATTTCATCTGCAGGAGTTGGATCTATAATTCGCGTACATGGCAATATCAATGCTGAGATTTACAAAAGGCTTCTTCAGGAGCATGTGATACCAAGATTACACCATAATCTTTAAGAGTCTCCTATTATATTGCAGGACAATCCACCTTGCCACAAGGCTCAGAAGGTTATGACTTTATTTGAAGAAGAAGGAATCACCCAAATGAAGTGGCCAGCCCAGAGCCCCGACCTGAATCCAATAGAAAATGTTTGGAAGATAATTGGAGAAAGGGTTCAGAAAAGAAACCCGAAAAAACAGGATCATCTATGGAAGTTATTGAAAGACGAATAGGAAGGAATTACTGCTGATTTTTTGAAAGAAATTAATTAGATCATGTGGTCGACGATGTCGAGAAGTCATTGAAAATACAGGAAAGGTTTACCAAATATTAAATTTTGTTGATATTTTGTTCTCAATGAAGGATTAACTAGATCGTTCTTTAACTTTTGCCCAGTAGCTTAGTTCCTTTGTTCCGTTTAATCTTTATTTAAAAAAAAAAAAAACTATTATGTAAATTTTTGTAACTTTGTATAATATTTATGCATTACACCCTAATCTTTATTCGGTAAAAAATTCATTGCTAAGCATGTATTACTTTTTTAGTAATACACATATTTATGTCGTTGGTGTTTCCGTTCCTTATATTATGGCCGCTACAGTTATATATATATATATATATATATATATATATATATATATATATATATATATATATATATATATATATATATATGTGTGTGTGTGTGTGTGTGTGTGTGTGTGTGTGTGTGTGTGTGTGTTTGTGTAATGTGTATCGTGTATTTAGGCAGGAATCCTTCATTTATACATGTTTCATTAACGACGACAGACAAGGTACTGTGATTAAGCTTTTTATTTAATTTTTCTTGTGTCCAAACAAGTGTTTTCTTTTCTGAACATAGTACCTAGAAACTCCAAGTGTTTTCGGCTATACATTTAGCCATTATCAAGGATGATTTTATTTTTCGTTTTTTAATTCGGTGTATAGGTTGTCCGTATGTTTCTAGAATTATAGGGTCGATCTATTTTGCTATGTTTCAGATGGAGTCTGATAAGTTTGTGCATGTGTTTAAATGTGTTCTAATAGAGCTGTGGTCGGACTGTAGTGTAAAGAGTCTGGATTGACATGCGTTAGTGTAACCAATGTAGTGATATATATATATATATATATATATATATATATATATATATATATATATATATATATATATATAACGTCAAACATTATGAAATGGACAAAGTTCGACAATTATCTTAAGACATTTTTTATATAAAATTGTCTTAAAGTAATTGTCGGACTTTGTCCATTTCATATTGTGTGACGTCATTTGTTTACATTTGATACGCCATGAGTAGATATGAATGTACGTGAGAGATTCATGAAAGATAGAAGTTCCAATACAGCAAATTCTTGACCAAGTCGGTAAAGGCACGTCAAGCTAATTGACGTATAGGATACCGGTTCGAATCCTATCGGAGGACAGACATTTCTATGAAATTTCTCGGACATTCACCCTGGTAAATGTTGTTAAAAACTGTTTATTATAAAACAGAACATTTACTTAAATATTTGTATCTATAAAAAGAATGTATAAACATAAAATGTTATTTATATATATATATATATATATATATATATATATATATATATATATATATATATATATTTACAAAAATATACTTGTAATATAAGCTCAGTAATATTGAGTAATATTGCTCAATATGAGCTAATTATGTTGATACATTTAGAAAGAATAATATATAAAAGAAAAAGTGGATGTTTGTTACAGGTGCAAAACTTGTTTTTGGATTTCGCACAAAGTTTCGAATCGTTTCATTTAGTTTGCACATGATTAAAAATATTTTCTTTCTCCAACATCTCCGTCCATATTCACCCATCTCCTCCGGCTCATTTAATGTCGACAATATCTGTGTAACAAATAACGGCGGAAAAAAATAACATGGCCACTGGCCGCTACTTAATAGTGAACATAAGATATTTTCCTGATACAGAAATACTTAGTTTCTTCCTTCTTAATATAACCACGAACTGAAGAGCATTTATCCTGGGATTCGATTTCCATGACTTCGGTCAATGTGGTTGATGACCGTCGGCCACATTACAGGCCTAAGGAAAAAGAACAACTTTATATCATTACAATCATGATATGTGAGTGTTAAATGTCACAGGAGATGTGAGATAGTGTCGAGTATCATGGAAATATAGGAAAACTTTGAAGAGATTTAAAAATACATGCCACCATTCGATTTCCAATAATGGCTACTACGTAGATACTACAACGATTTTATATACTAATGTTCACGCTATATAAGGTCCCATAGCCACTCAAGATGTGTAGTTACTCAGTTGTGTTGTATGCACATAAGAGTAGGCAAGAAGTGAAGTTAAAGGTGTCTATACAGGAAAGTAAATAGTTAATACGAGACTTGAAGAGTTTAAGACTAGTAAGCATCCAGCTTTGAGTCTGTTCCACAGAGCTGCAGTTCCTGGTTAGTAGCTGTTCGAATTGAACATACATTATACTATACAAAGAGGTTGGAGATAATCCGTCTTTGGGTACGTTGTATGGTGGGTCCTAGTCGCAAACATCAGGATTGTTGGGACTCTCGTTACAACACATACCACGGAAATGGCGATTGAGCATTGAGAAGCGAGAAACGATTTCTCTCTGCATGCGGTATTCTAGTGTAGAAAATAATCCCTCTCCCACAATGCTACGTGGACGATTTTGAGCACCATCAAAACTGTCAAGTGAAGTATGGGTAGCTCCAGTTCAGATAGCCCGACAATACCCATTTTCTGATCCTGATCTGGATTACAGACACCTCTCTGGTATTACTAGCTGCATACAAAATTTACCAAAATATATACAGACAGCTGAACTTTTAGCTATTTTTCTGCTTTGAGAATACTCCAATTCCTCGATGTATTGGCTAAATATATTCTTATTACAATCAAGTTATAGGTTTACTTTTTTAAAGATTGCCCACGCTGTTTAGAATTTCAGGGAGGAGATATCATTATTTACAATATTTTCAGGCGGACTAGGGTCCTCATCTATGGTGAAATTATCCAAAACTTTCGGTCGTTGGAATATCTTACCTTCGTCTGTTGTAGCTATAAACATCAGAGGATTTCAAAATAAACACTTGCTAATGAGTAGAACGAGAACAATTCACGCCCGTAGATTAATTACTGTTTTGATTTCGAAATTCACTGAAGGTTTTCTGGAAAGACTCTTGAATAAGGCCATTTTAGTCATGTTCTCCTATCTGATACGCTGAACTTGGCAGAGATTTCTCAGTAGCTTCGAGAGGTCTGTCCTTAACTTTCACTGAACGAATCCATTCTGTATCTTTTCCGATAAGTTCTTGAAATAAGGGAGCTTCACTCAAAGAGTTTTCAGGTCCATCGCTTCCACTTTTATTTTTCTTTCTTCAGAAACGTATGTTTTCCGGGTAGTTATTCCGATCTTGATTATTTCCTTTTGGTATGTGGCTGGGTCATGATGTATGATTTTTGCATTGTATCTGGACCAGTGAATCATCCTTTCTTTACGTTCTATGGCAAACTCGAATTAAGTTTGAGATAAAGTCTGGTGAAAGTTAACTTGCTATGAACAAAATGATATCTTGAATAAATTACCTTAAGAGCTATGAATTAACCTGTAGAACGTGGCATAAGACGTAGATCCATACTTTTCCGAGGTCATTTTCTCATAAGTGAATATAAAAACTTAACTAAATTTAGAACCCGGTTCTCCAATGTAGAATTCCGGGCCATTATTCATGACACCACTTGCACATCCAAGTTTACAGCATCTGGTATTCTCAAGCATTCGGCCATATATGTACTGATCAGGCTCGATGTTGCTTTACTTCAGTCATCGCACGAGAACCGGTCTACCACCTTGGAATGACCGTAAGCTTATTATAACATCCGTACATCCAAGTTTAATATACATGGTATTACCAAACATACCCCCATCTAGGTACTTACGATGCTCCACGTTGCTTAACTTCGGTGATCGTAGGAGAACGGCTGTTCCAGCGTGATATGTCTACAAGCCCATTACATCAACCGCACTTCCAAAAAACACTACCTGTTATTCCCAAGGAGACGCCCATCAAGATAATGACATAGTTCGACATTCCTTAACTTTGGTGACCATACGAGAACTGGTGCTTCAACCTGATATAAAAGTAAGCCAATCATATCACCGGTACATCCAATGTTACAGCACCTAGTATTCTCAAGCTGTCAACCATCTAGTTACTGACCGGAGCCGCCGTTGCTTAACTTTGTGTGATCTTACAAGAACCGGTATTCCAATGGGATATAGCCGTAAATCGATTTGATCAACAAAAAGTCCAATCTTACATCACTTGCTATTCTTGAGATGTCAGCCATTTAGGTACTGACCGGATTCAATGTTGCTTAACTTTGTGTGATCTTACAAGAACCGGTATTCCAATGGGATATAGCCGTAAATCGATTTGATCAACAAAAAGTCCAATCTTACATCACTTGCTATTCTTGAGATGTCAGCCATTTAGGTACTGACCGGATTCAATGTTGCTTAACTTTGTGTGATCTTACAAGAACCGGTATTCCAATGGGATATAGCCGTAAATCGATTTGATCAACAAAAGTCCAATCTTACATCACTTGCTATTCTTGAGATGTCAGCCATTTAGGTACTGACCGGATTCAATGTTGCTTAACTTTGTGTGATCTTACAAGAACCGGTATTCCAATGGGATATAGCCGTAAATCGATTTGATCAACAAAAGTCCAATCTTACATCACTTGCTATTCTTGAGATGTCAACCATTTAGGTACTGACCGGATTCAATGTTGCTTAACTTTGTGTGATTTTACAAGAACCTGTATTCCAATGGGATATAGCCGTAAATCGATTTGATCAACAAAAGTCCAATCTTACATCACTTGCTATTCTTGAGATGTCAGCCATTTAGGTACTGACCGGATTCAATGTTGCTTAACTTTGTGTGATCTTACAAGAACCGGTATTCCAATGGGATATAGCCGTAAATCGATTTGATCAACAAAAAGTCCAATCTTACATCACTTGCTATTCTTGAGATGTCAGCCATTTAGGTACTGACCGGATTCAATGTTGCTTAACTTTGTGTGATCTTACAAGAACCGGTATTCCAATGGGATATAGCCGTAAATCGATTTGATCAACAAAAGTCCAATCTTACATCACTTGCTATTCTTGAGATGTCAACCATTTAGGTACTGACCGGATTCAATGTTGCTTAACTTTGTGTGATCTTACAAGAACCGGTATTCCAATGGGATATAGCCGTAAATCGATTTGATCAACAAAAGTCCAATCTTACATCACTTGCTATTCTTGAGATGTCAGCCATTTAGGTACTGACCGGATTCAATGTTGCTTAACTTTTTGTGTGATCTTACAAGAACCGGTATTCCAATGGGATATAGCCGTAAATCGATTTGATCAACAAAAAGTCCAATCTTACATCACTTGCTATTCTTGAGATGTCAGCCATTTAGGTACTGACCGGATTCAATGTTGCTTAACTTTGTGTGATCTTACAAGAACCGGTATTCCAATGGGATATAGCCGTAAATCGATTTGATCAACAAAAAGTCCAATCTTACATCACTTGCTATTCTTGAGATGTCAACCATTTAGGTACTGACCGGATTCAATGTTGCTTAACTTTGTGTGATCTTACAAGAACCGGTATTCCAATGGGATATAGCCGTAAATCGATTTGATCAACAAAAGTCCAATCTTACATCACTTGCTATTCTTGAGATGTCAACCATTTAGGTACTGGACCGGATTCAATGTTGCTTAACTTTGTGTGATCTTACAAGAACCGGTATTCCAATGGGATATAGCCGTAAATCGATTTGATCAACAAAAAGTCCAATCTTACATCACTTGCTATTCTTGAGATGTCAGCCATTTAGGTACTGACCGGATTCAATGTTGCTTAACTTTGTGTGATCTTACAAGAACCGGTATTCCAATGGGATATAGCCGTAAATCGATTTGATCAACAAAAAGTCCAATCTTACATCACTTGCTATTCTTGAGATGTCAACCATTTAGGTACTGACCGGATTCAATGTTGCTTAACTTTGTGTGATCTTACAAGAACCGGTATTCCAATGGGATATAGCCGTAAATCGATTTGATCAACAAAAAGTCCAATCTTACATCACTTGCTATTCTTGAGATGTCAACCATTTAAATACTGACCGGATTCAATGTTGCTTAACTATTCTTTGTGCCATTTGATTTTACAAGAATGTGTATTCCAATGGGATATAGCCGTAAATCGATTTGATCAACAAAAGTCCAATCTTACATCACTTGCTATTCTTGAGATGTCAACCATTTAGGTACTGACCGGATTCAATGTTGCTTAACTTTGTGTGATTTTACAAGAACCTGTATTCCAATGGGATATAGCCGTAAATCGATTTGATCAACAAAAGTCCAATCTTACATCACTTGCTATTCTTGAGATGTCAACCATTTAGGTACTGACCGGATTCAATGTTCAATGTTGATCTTTAACTTTGTGTGATTTTAAAAGAATCTTACATGTATTCCAATGGATATATGTTGCTTAATTTTGTGTGATCCGTAAACCGTATTTGATCAACAAAAAGTCCAATCTTACATCACTTGCTATTCTTGAGATGTCAACCATTTAGGTACTGACCGGATTCAATGTTGCTTAACTTTGTGTGATTTTTACAAGAACCGGTATTCCAATGGGATATAGCCGTAAATCGATTTGATCAACAAAAGTCCAATCTTACATCACTTGCTATTCTTGAGATGTCAACCATTTAGGTACTGACCGGATTCAATGTTGCTTAACTTTGTGTGATTTTACAAGAACCGGTATTCCAATGGGATATAGCCGTAAATCGATTTGATCAACAAAAGTCCAATCTTACATCACTTGCTATTCTTGAGATGTCAGCCATTTAGGTACTGACCGGATTCAATGTTGCTTAACTTTGTGTGATTTTACAAGAACCGGTATTCCAATGGGATATAGCCGTAAATCGATTTGATCAACAAAAAGTCCAATCTTACATCACTTGCTATTCTTGAGATGTCAACCATTTAGGTACTGACCGGATTCAATGTTGCTTAACTTTGTGTGATTTTACAAGAACCGGTATTCCAATGGGGATATAGCCGTAAATCGATTTGATCAACAAAAAAGTCCAATCTTACATCACTTGCTATTCTTGAGATGTCAGCCATTTAGGTACTGACCGGATTCAATGTTGCTTAACTTTGTGTGATCTTACAAGAACCGGTATTCCAATGGGATATAGCCATAAATCGATTTGATCAACAAAAAGTCCAATCTTACATCACTTGCTATTCTTGAGATGTCAACCATTTAGGTACTGACCGGATTCAATGTTGCTTAACTTTGTGTGATTTTACAAGAACCGGTATTCCAATGGGATATAGCCATAAATCGATTTGATCAACAAAAAGTCCAATCTTACATCACTTGCTATTCTTGAGATGTCAGCCATTTAGGTACTGACCGGATTCAATGTTGCTTAACTTTGTGTGATTTTACAAGAACCGGTATTCCAATGGGATATAGCCGTAAATCGATTTGATCAACTTAAAAAGTCCAATCTTGAGATCACTTGCTATTCTTGAGATGTCAACCATTTAGGTATTCTTGAGATGTCAGCCATTGACCGGATTCAATGTTGCTTAACTTTGTGTGATTTTACAAAAATCCAATGGGTATTCGATTTGATCAACAAAAGTCCAATCTTACATCACTTGCTATTCTTGAGATGTCAGCCATTTAGGTACTGACCGATTCAATGGGGTGATCTTACAAGAACCGGTATTCCAAAAGCCGTAAATCGATTTGATCAACAAAAAGTCCAATCTTACATCACTTGCTATTCTTGAGATGTCAGCCATTTAGGTACTGACCGGATTCAATGTTGCTTAACTTTGTGTGATTTTACAAGAATCTGTATTCCAATGGGATATAGCCGTAAATCGATTTGATCAACAAAAAGTCCAATCTTACATCACTTGCTATTCTTGAGATGTCAACCATTTAGGTACTGACCGGATTCAATGTTGCTTAACTTTGTGTGATTTTACAAGAACCTGTATTCCAATGGGATATAGCCGTAAATCGATTTGATCAACAAAAGTCCAATCTTACATCACTTGCTATTCTTGAGATGTCAGCCATTTAGGTACTGACCGGATTCAATGTTGCTTAACTTTGTGTGATTTTACAAGAACTGTATTCCAATGGGATATAGCCGTAAATCGATTTGATCAACAAAAAGTCCAATCTTACATCACTTGCTATTCTTGAGATGTCAACCATTTAGGTACTGACCGGATTCAATGTTGCTTAACTTTGTGTGATCTTACAAGAACCGGTATTCCAATGGGATATAGCCGTAAATCGATTTGATCAACAAAAAGTCCAATCTTACATCACTTGCTATTCTTGAGATGTCAGCCATTTAGGTACTGACCGGATTCAATGTTGCTTAACTTACAAGAACCGGTATTTTGTGCCGTAAATGATTTTCAACAAGAATTCTTGAGATGTCAGCCATTTAGGTACTGACCGGATTCAATAACTTTGTGTGATCTTACAAGAACCGGTATTCCAATTTGTAAATCGATTTGATCAACAAAAGTCCAATCTTACATCACTTGCTATTCTTGAGATGTCAACCATTTAGGTACTGACCGGATTCAATGTTGCTTAACTTTGTGTGATTTTACAAGAATCGGTATTCCAATGGGATATAGCCGTAAATCGATTTGATCAACAAAAGTCCAATCTCGCATCACTTGCTATTCTTAGAAGCATTTAGGTACTGACCGGATTCAATGTTGCTTAACTTTTTGATCTTCAACCGGTATTCCAATGGGATATAGCCGTAAATCGATTTGATCAACAAAAGTCCAATCTTACATCACTTGCTATTCTTGAGATGTCAACCATTTAGGTACTGACCGGATTCAATGTTGCTTAACTTTGTGTGATTTTACAAGAACCTGTATTCCAATGGGATATAGCCGTAAATCGATTTGATCAACAAAAGTCCAATCTTACATCACTTGCTATTCTTGAGATGTCAGCCATTTAGGTACTGACCGGATTCAATGTTGCTTAACTTTGTGTGATTTTACAAGAACCGGTATTCCAATGGGATATAGCCGTAAATCGATTTGATCAACAAAAAGTCCAATCTTACATCACTTGCTATTCTTTTGAGATGTCAGCCATTTAGGTACTGACCGGATTCAATGTTGCTTAACTTTGTGTGTATTTTTACCGTAAAAGAATCATCACTTGTATTCTTGAGATGTCAATTTAGGGGGATTATTGCTTAACTTTGTGTGATAAAGAACCGGTATTTGGGATCAGCGTAAATCGATTTGATCAACAAAAAGTCTTACATCACTTGCTATTCTTGAGATGTCAACCATTTAGGTACTGACCGGATTCAATGTTGCTTAACTTTGTGTGATTTTACAAGAACCGGTATTCCAATGGGATATCGCCATAAATCGATTTGATCAACAAATAGTCCAATCTTACATCACTTGCTATTCTTGAGATGTCAACCATTTAGGTACTGACCGGATTCAATGTTGCTTAACTTTGTGTGATTTTACAAGAATCTGTATTCCAATGGGATATAGCCGTAAATCGATTTGATCAACAAAAGTCCAATCTTACATCACTTGCTATTCTTGAGATGTCAACCATTTAGGTACTGACCGGATTCAATGTTGTTTAACTTTGTGTGATTTTACAAGAATCTGTATTCCAATGGATATAGCCATAAATCGATTTGATCAACAAAAGTCCAATCTTACATCACTTGCTATTCTTGAGATGTCAACCATTTAGGTACTGACCGGATTCAATGTTGCTTAACTTGGTTATTTTTGTGTGATTTTACAAGAATCTAAATCGATTTATTCCAATGTCAGCCATTTATGACCGGATTCAATGCCTTTTGTGTGATTTTAAATCGATTTGATCAACAAAAGTCCAATCTTACATCACTTGCTATTCTTGAGATGTCAACCATTTAGGTACTGACCGGATTCAATGTTGCTTAACTTTGTGTGATTTTACAAGAACCGGTATTCCAATGGGATATAGCCATAAATCGATTTGATCAACAAATATCCAATCTTACATCACTTGCTATTCTTGAGATGTCAACCATTTAGGTACTGACCGGATTCAATGTTGCTTAACTTTGTGTGATTTTACAAGAATCTGTATTCCAATGGGATATCGCCATAAATCGATTTGATCAACAAAAGTCCAATCTTACATCACTTGCTATTCTTGAGATGTCAGCCATTTAGGTACTGACCGGATTCAATGTTGCTTAACTGTATTTGTGTGATTTTACAAGAACCTGTATTCCAATGGGATATAGCCGATTTGATCAACAAAAGTCCAAATCACTTGCTATTCTTGAGATGTCAACCATTTAGGTACTGACCGGATTCAATGTTGCTTAACTTTGTGTGATTTTACAAGAACCGGTATTCCAATGGGATATCGCCGTAAAATCGATTTGATCATATCCAATCTTACATCACTTGCTATTCTTGAGATGTCAACCATTTAGGTACTGACCGGATTCAATGTTGCTTAACTTTGTGTGATTTTACAAGAATCTGTATTCAATGGGATATCGCCATAAATCCTTTTGATCAACAAAAGTCCAATCTTACATCACTTGCTATTCTTGAGATGTCAACCATTTAGGTACTGACCGGATTCAATGTTGCTTAACTTTTGTGTGATTTTACAAGAATCTGTATTCCAATGGGATATCGCCATAAATCTTTTGATCAACAAAATATCCAATCTTACATCACTTGCTATTCTTGAGATGTCAACCATTTAGGTACTGACCGGATTCAATGTTGCTTAACTTTTGTGTGATTTTACAAGAATCTGTATTCCAATGGGATATCGCCATAAATCGATTTGATCAACAAAAGTCCAATCTTACATCACTTGCTATTCTTGAGATGTCAACCATTTAGGTACTGACCGGATTCAATGTTGCTTAACTTTGTGTGATTTACAAGAATCTGTATTCCAATGGGGTATCGCCATAAAGCCTTTTGATCAACAAAATATCCAATCTTACATCACTTGCTATTCTTGAGATGTCAACCATTTAGGTACTGACCGGATTCAATGTTGCTTAACTTTGTGTGATTTTACAAGAATCTGTATTCCAATGGGGTATCGCCATAAAGCCTTTTGATCAACAAAAAGTCCAATCTTACATCACTTGCTATTCTTGAGATGTCAACCATTTAGGTACTGACCGGATTCAATGTTGCTTAACTTTGTGTGATTTTACAAGAATCTGTATTCCAATGGGGTATCGCCATAAATCCTTTTGATCAACAAAATATCCAATCTTACATCACTTGCTATTCTTGAGATGTCAACCATTTAGGTACTGACCGGATTCAATGTTGCTTAACTTTTGTGTGATTTTACAAGAATCTGTATTCCAATGGGATATCGCCATAAAGCCTTTTGATCAACATCATATCCAATCTTACATCACTTGCTATTCTTGAGATGTCAACCATTTAGGTACTGATCGGATTCAATGTTGTTTAAACTTTGTGTGATTTTACAAGAATCTGTATTCCAATGGGATATCGCCATAAAGCCTTTTGATCAGCAAATATCCAATCTTACATCACTTGCTATTCTTGAGATGTCAACCATTTAGGTACTGACCGGATTCAATGTTGCTTAACTTTGTGTGATTTTACAAGAATCTGTATTCCAATGGGGTATAGCCATAAATCCTTTTGATCAGCAAAATATCCAATCTTACATCACTTGCTATTCTTGAGATGTCAACCATTTAGGTACTGACCGGATTCAATGTTGCTTAACTTTGTGTGATTTTACAAGAATCTGTATTCCAATGGGATATAGCCATAAATCCTTTTTGATCAACATCATATCCAATCTTACATCACTTGCTATTCTTGAGATGTCAACCATTTAGGTACTGACCGGATTCAATGTTGTTTAACTTTGTGTGATTTTACAAGAATCTGTATTCCAATGGGATATCGCCATAAATCTTTTTGATCAACAAATATCCAATCTTACATCACTTGCTATTCTTGAGATGTCAACCATTTAGGTACTGACCGGATTCAATGTTGCTTAACTTTGTGTGATTTTACAAGAACCTGTATTCCAATGGGATATCGCCATAAAGCCTTTTGATCAGCAAAAATATCCAATCTTACATCACTTGCTATTCTTGAGATGTCAACTTAATTTAAATATCACTTGCTATTCTTGAGATGTCAACCATTTAGGTACTGACCGGATTCAATGTTGCTTAACTTTGTGTGATTTTACAAGAATCTGTATTCCAATGGGATATAGCCGTAAATCGATTTGATCAACAAAAAGTCCAATCTTACATCACTTGCTATTCTTGAGATGTCAACCATTTAGGTACTGACCGGATTCAATGTTGCTTAACTTTGTGTGATTTTACAAGAATCTGTATTCCAATGGGGTATCGCCATAAAGCCTTTTGATCAACATCATATCCAATCTTACATCACTTGCTATTCTTGAGATGTCAACCATTTAGGTACTGACCGGATTCAATGTTGCTTAACTTTGTGTGATTTTACAAGAATCTGTATTCCAATGGGATATCGCCATAAAGCCTTTTGATCAGCACAAATATCCAATCTTACATCACTTGCTATTCTTGAGATGTCAACCATTTAGGTACTGACCGGATTCAATGTTGCTTAACTTTGTGTGATTTTACAAGAATTTACAAGAATCTTTTTGTATTCCAATGCTATTCTTGAGATGTCAACCATTTAGGTAAAGATTCAATGTTGCTTAACTTTTTGATTTTACAAGAATCATATCCAATGGGGTATCGCCATAAATCGATTTGATCAGCATCAAAATCCAATCTTACATCACTTGCTATTCTTGAGATGTCAACCATTTAGGTACTGACCGGATTCAATGTTGCTTAACTTTGTGTGATTTTACAAGAATCTGTATTCCAATGGGATATCGCCATAAAGCCTTTTGATCAACATCATATCCAATCTTACATCACTTGCTATTCTTGAGATGTCAACCATTTTAGGTATGTTGACCGGATTCAATGTTGCTTAACTTTTGTGTGATTTTACAAGAATCATTTGTATTCCAAATTTTACAAGAATCTGTATTCAATGGGGTATCGCCATAAAGCCTTTTGATCAGCATCATATCCAATCTTACATCACTTGCTATTCTTGAGATGTCAACCATTTAGGTACTGACCGGATTCAATGTTGCTTAACTTTGTGTGATTTTACAAGAATCTGTATTCCAATGGGGTATCGCCATAAAGCCTTTTGATCAGCATCATATCCAATCTTACATCACTTGCTATTCTTGAGATGTCAACCATTTAGGTACTGACCGGATTCAATGTTGCTTAACTTTTGTGTGATTTTACAAGAATCTGTATTCCAATGGGGTATCGCCATTTAAATCGATTTGATCAACCTTTTGATCAGCATCATATCAATCTTACATCACTTGCTATTATTCTTGAGATGTCAACCATTTAGGTACTGACCGGATTCAATGTTGCTTAACTTTTGTGTGATTTTACAAGAATCTGTATTCCAATGGGGTATCGCCATAAAGCCTTTTGATCAGCATCATATCCAATCTTACATCACTTGCTATTCTTGAGATGTCAACCATTTAGGTACTGACCGGATTCAATGTTGCTTAACTTTGTGTGATTTTACAAGAATCTGTATTCCAATGGGATATAGCCATAAAGCCTTTTGATCAGCATCATATCCAATCTTACATCACTTGCTATTCTTGAGATGTCAACCATTTAGGTTGACCGGATTCAATGTTCTTAACTTTGTGATTTTACAAGAATCTGTATTCCAATGGGATATCGCCATAAAGATTTGATCAGCATCATATCCAATCTTACATCACTTGCTATTCTTGAGATGTCAACCATTTAATGATTCAATGTTGCTTAACTTTGTGTGATTTTACAAGAATCTGTATTCCCATGGGATATCGCCATAAAGCCTTTTGATCAACAAATATCCAATCTTACATCACTTGCTATTCTTGAGATGTCAACCATTTAGGTACTGACCGGATTCAATGTTGCTTAACTTTGTGTGATTTTACAAGAATCTGTATTCCAATGGGGTATCGCCATAAAGCCTTTTGATCAGCATCATATCCAATCTTACATCACTTGCTATTCTTGAGATGTCAACCATTTAGGTACTGACCGGATTCAATGTTGCTTAACTTTGTGTGATTTTACAAGAATCTGTATTCCAATGGGGTATCGCCATAAATCCTTTTGATCAGCATCATATCCAATCTTACATCACTTGCTATTCTTGAGATGTCAACCATTTAGGTACTGACCGGATTCAATGTTGATTTTAACTTTGATGTGATATTTTACAAGAATCTGTATTCCAATGGGGTATCGCAATAAAGCCTTTTTGATTTACATCATATCCAATCTTATCCAATCACTTGCTATTCTTGAGATGTCAACCATTTAGGTACTGACCGGATTCAATGTTGCTTAACTTTGTGTGATTTTACAAGAATCTGTATTCCAATGGGGTATCGCCATAAATCCTTTTGATCAGCATCATATCAATCTTACATCACTTGCTATTCTTGAGATGTCAACCATTTAGGTACTGACCGGATTCAATGTTGCTTAACTTTGTGTGATTTTACAAGAATCTGTATTCCAATGGGATATCGCCATAAATCGATTTGATCAGCAAATATCCAATCTTACATCACTTGCTATTCTTGAGATGTCAACCATTTAGGTACTGACCGGATTCAATGTTGCTTAACTTTGTGTGATTTTACAAGAATCTGTATTCCAATGGGATATCGCCATAAATCCAATCTTTTTGATCAACATCATAGGTACTGTCAATCTTACATCACTTGCTATTCTTGAGATGTCAACCATTTAGGTACTGACCGGATTCAATGTTGCTTAACTTTGTGTGATTTTACAAGAATCTGTATTCAATGGGATATCGCCATAAAGCGATTTGATCAACAAATATCCAATCTTACATCACTTGCTATTCTTGAGATGTCAACCATTTAGGTACTGACCGGATTCAATGTTGCTTAACTTTGTGTGATTTTACAAGAATCTGTATTCCAATGGGGATATAGCCGTAAAGCCTTTTGGATCATATCCAATTTGATCAGCAATGACCGGATCCAATCTTAACATTTTCACTTGCTATTCTTGAGATGTCATATCCATTTAGCTATTCTTTTTACCTGACCGGATTCAATGTTGCTTAACTTTGTGTGATTTTACAAGAATCTGTATTCCAATGGGATATCGCCATAAATCGATTTGATCAACATCATATCCAATCTTACATCACTTGCTATTCTTGAGATGTCAACCATTTAGGTACTGACCGGATTCAATGTTGCTTAACTTTGTGTGATTTTACAAGAATCTGTATTCCAATGGGGTATCGCCATAAAGCCTTTTGATCAGCATCATATCCAATCTTACATCACTTGCTATTCTTGAGATGTCAACCATTTAGGTACTGACCGGATTCAATGTTGCTTAACTTTGTGTGATTTTACAAGAATCTGTATTCCAATGGGATATCGCCATAAATCGATTTGATCAGCATCATATCCAATCTTACATCACTTGCTATTCTTGAGATGTCAACCATTTAGGTACTGACCGGATTCAATGTTGCTTAACTTTGTATTTTACAAGAATCTGTATTCCAATGGGATATCGCCGTGATTTTGATCATAGAATCTGTATTCCAGATGTCAACCATTTAGGTATGACCGGATTCAATGTTCTTGATTTTTCAAGAATCCAATTTTCAGCACATCAACTTTGCTATTCTTGAGATGTCAACCATTTAGGTACTGACCGGATTCAATGTTGCTTAACTTTTGTGTGATTTTACAAGAATCTGTATTCCAATGGGGTATCGCCATAAAAGCCTTTTGATCAACAAATATCCAATCTTACATCACTTGCTATTCTTGAGATGTCAACCATTTAGGTACTGACCGGATTCAATGTTGCTTAACTTTGGTGATTTTACAAGAATCTGTATTCCAATGGGGTATCGCCATAAAGCCTTTTGATCAACAAAAAGTCCAATCTTACATCACTTGCTATTCTTGAGATGTCAACCATTTAGGTACTGACCGGATTCAATGTTGCTTAACTTTGTGTGATTTTACAAGAATCTGTATTCCAATGGGGTATCGCCATAAAGCCTTTTGATCAACAAATATCCAATCTTACATCACTTGCTATTCTTGAGATGTCAACCATTTAGGTACTGACCGGATTCAATGTTGCTTAACTTTGTGTGATTTTACAAGAATCTGTATTCCAATGGGGTATCGCCATAAAGCCTTTTGATCAGCATCATATCCAATCTTACAGCATCTGGCATTCTCAAACTGCAGTCCATCCTAGCTAATGACTAGTTATAGAAGAAACATTACAAGTTTTATTCTTCGATATTTTTTTTTACTTTTGCCTGGAAATGAATCACACACTGATTGACATTTACCAGAGTGAAAGATTTCCAAATTAATATTAGCGTTGAACTCGTCAAATCCTACATCAACCCGACATATTGAAATAAATACGTCGCTGAAAATCTTTATGAAAATTCTAGAAAATTGAAAAAACAGAAGCTTTCATTCTGAAGAAAAAGATAAGAGAACGGGAAAAAAGGTCATGCTTGTTTTTTTTTTTTCAGAGTTTTGCTTACGGCTCTCTTAATCCGCTTGTACCGTCTGATAAACTGACATGTATTAAGCTGCGTAAATTCAACACGACTATGCCAGAGGAGAAACTGGCGCTCAAAGGCCGTGGAATATTATGGAGATACGCGCCGATAATTCGCTCCTCTTCTACATCGTCGTTTGCTTCATTGGTTTTTATCTTTTTATATTAGGCATATGAATCTACTTTTTATGCATTTTTCCTTTGAAAAAATTAAACTGATCTGCTCAAAAGCATAATTTTCTAACCTCCGTTTCTTATGATAACTTCTTGTAAATCGGAACTCGTTACTGGCATTTGAACATATAACGACAGGAGGAGAAAAAATATGAAGAAATTTGTCTCCCTTGCTGTCTACGATTTCTCTACAAATGTTAACTCGGATTACAGACATTCTACCTTCATCTTGTGTAATTTGCTTTTTTTTTTTGCTTATATATTATCTATTCACTCTCTTTCATTCTTTCCTCCATCTATAAATTTATTTATTATTTAAATTTATTACTTTTTTATATCATTCTTAATCTCGTTTTGATTGATCAATTTTAACTTTTCTCTTCTACATTTAAACTATATATTTTTTTAAATTCACCCTTTGTGCTGGTTTATGAACATAACTTTTCTCTTTTTGCATTTCTTCCCTTAAGATCTTTCGTCTCATTTTCTGAACTATATGTTCAATTTTCTATCATCAAAATCCTTGCCAACAATCTATACGGTATATTATTTTCATATATATATATATATATATATATATATATATATATATATATATATATATATATATATATATATATATATACACTCACACACACATATGTGTGTGTGTGTCTGTGTATAAATTGTTTGAAATATTTTTCAGTGGCAAGGCGTAGCTGAGGAAGACATATTTTATGATGACTGAACGCACTGTCGGCTGGAAAACGTGATTGAAATGACGTGACGATGCCCGGCCGAATAAAGGTTATACCAGTAGACGAAACAAAGTCACGAGCGCTTTAGGAAGAGACGACTAGTGAGCCGAAACAGCGTAGAGCAGACAGACGTCCCTGACAGTTCCTTGCAAGAGGACGTGGCGTTGAGTTTACTATTCAATCGGAATGATCAAACGGCTTGTAAAGAAGAAACTTTGACCCTTTCTCTCTTGTCCATTTTCCGTCTTCGCCATTCTAAATAAGATATAATATTTCTCATGTAACGAAATAAATTATATATTTTTGAAATCCTACCATGGTGGTGTTGATTGTGTAATATCTATGGGAATAAAAACAGAATCATTGAATGCTGCACGATTGCCTTCATATCGCACTAAAGAACTGGAGAAAGGTATGAATACGGCCCCCCATTCAAGTTTTGGATAAAAAGCAATGCCGATGGAATCGTTTAAATTTGTCTGTTTAGGGTCTTATATTAAAGAGCAGTTTTTGGATATGTCCTTGCTGCTGGTAACTATAGACAAGTTGAACCTGTCGAATTCTCCTTGAGAGTTCATACTAAGACCGCTTGTAGGGCTGATGACGTGAAAGGAAATTAGTTTCTATGAGGATCCAACGCATTTAATCTATTGGGGAAGGAATTAAGAAAGGAACATCTAAAACGAATGTACGGATGTCCGTAAAAGGCGAAAAGCCTGAGGAAGCGACAATATTTCCAGTATCGAATAGAAATACTAATTTTAAAATCACAGAATAAGTTTTTGAATGAATTTCAACCAGAGAATGAGGAATCTATTCACAAATATTTATCACAGAGTAAATGCAATTTCTTTTGGAAAATGTTATCGAAAATGGATAGGATGAGATTCAAGTAACAAAATACGCAAAAAAATTACGATCCATCAAATTGCAGAAGATTGACTTCTAATTAGTAAAAAAGGGAAATTACTTAAATATATTGGGATAATATTTTAGGTCATAAGCCTAAACGAATAAACAGGCAGGGTTTCAAGGGTATTTTCATTAAAAATCTTGCCTAAATTTAAAATAATTTTTCGCTAAAAGCGATAATTTAAAAACCAGCTCTCAACGTTCTTGTTTGCAAAACTGATCGCCATGCGAAAACTCATACAATAAAAATTATCGGTGCTATCACTCTGGTAATGGAGTGAAACCAATTGATCCTGATTGACCTTGACCTTGACCTCTGGCAAGCATATAACCTAAGTTTTAAAGTTATTGTTCACTTCCATTTTTAGGAAAATGCCGTCGTCTCATCTCAACACAGAGATGAAATCAGAGACCATGTCTTGTGCAGCATTTTCTGGCTAAGAACAACACACCGAAGGTTTGACGACCACCATATTCATCAGATCTCGCCCAATTCGACATTTTCTTCTTTCCAAAAACAAAATCCCACTTGAACGGAACAGTAGTTTAAGACGTCGAGCAAGTCGAAGAAAATGTGAGGAGACAGCTGCTCTCCATCCAAAAAAGGAATACCAGGACGAGATTATCAACGGAAACAACACTGGATATAGTGTCTGACTTAAGAAGGGAGGTTACTATCACCAGTCCCGTTATCCTCTCTTAATTCCTCTCTCCAAGTTCTTGAGGACACATGGCACAGTGGATAAAGGCTTTGGTTGGATCCAGTGACAGGACCCAAAGAGTATGAGTCCAATACTCGGTTAAGGCAGTGGAGAAATTTCAGAGGGAAATGAGAAGGAGATATCTGATGACTGATATCCATTAAAACATGGCACGTGGAACTAGAACATTTTACCCCAGTGAGCGAAATAAAGGGTTCAGTTCGAAATTCCAACCACCTGAAAAAGGCCGGAGCGTACAACGGCCGAAACGTTGTGATAAATATGGCGACAAAGATGAGGACAATAGTCCGAATAATGTAAATAATGTACATAATACCTCATCTCAGAAATATAGACAGACTCTAAATATTTTGATTATTAGAACATTAAGCAACGCGAAGAAATTTTTTTTTTTTAATATTTACTCTGGAGAAGCTTCACATCAAAACAGAAGCGAAATATATAAAAAAATATATAGAGAAGTAACCTTGAATGAAAATACTTCTGACTAGTTTGGCATGTGTGTGCCTTGGTACGAATATTAATATACGTACATTAAAAAACAAATCAGTGGAAAATTTTGCGTTTCCCAGTGGAGTGATGCGATAATAAATGCAACAACTTATTTTTGACAATCAATGCTTCAGGCTTATGTAGAGCTATGAGGCTTAAATTATTTTATATGTCATAAAATATAATGTTTTGTGAAATTCATATTTATTTAATTAATGTCAACCTTTAGATTTGGTCTGTATAATAATTTCGTTAAACCATCGAGGTTCGACTTCAACACAGAAATATATAATCATCTGTTCTATTTCTAAGGTATGCATATCTTTAAATGAGTTATGTTTTCATGCTCAGCACTTTCGCAAATCATCTTTGATTTCTTAATTACTTTAGGGATCTACTTTCACTTTCTGTTTCCTTATGTTTGTTCTCACTGCTTTTGCCTTCTATCGCTTAGTTTACTTCTTTCATCCGTGATCTACTTTCACTTTCTATGTCCTTTTGTCTATTGTCACAGTTCTGCTTTCTATCTGAAATTCTTTACTTTCCCGCAGAATGTTCATTCATTTTCCGCTTCCATTTTTGTTCTATTACGACTGCTTTTTTTTTTCTGATATTAATTGTTCTTCCTTTATATTTTTCCAGATTTCAATCAGATTTTATAACTGACACAAGTTTAACGTCAAAATTACTAATAATAATCGTTTTTTTCTAAATTTATTCCCCATGTTATTATCGTTATTTGAGTTTTCATTATATTTTAGATTTCTTCTCAACACTTTCTAAATCAGTACAGAAAGAAAGCGATACAGATTAGATGATAAACATATGGACAGAAAACAAAGAAAATATATTGTCAGAAATTAATCTGACGCTAAAATTAATATCGTTTATTATTTGCTGAAGGAATCTTTACTCTTAGTGTACGATAAACGAAAATCAATGGAGATTGTCAGTGTTAGTTGTTATCCAAGAAAAGAGAAAGTAAAAGAAATAAAAAAAAAAACCAGTATAAATTTGTTCTTGTTCACAGTCGAAAGTTTGAATTGGATGTGGCTTCACGTGCCATCAGTGTGATACAGATTTTAGCGTCAAGAGGTGAAAATCACTTGAGAGTTCAAAGGCATTCTACCTTCTTGCAAGCCACCAATGCTGGTCGAAAGTATTCCAAATGTTATATATAAACTTTGTGATGATCTTTTACAAGTGTCCGCTTGACATCAAACGACTTGTTCGAAACCAGAAGACATAACTGAAAGACATAACAGACGATCAACCTCCGTGCGTGCTCCTTCCCAATAAACGTTACATATGACGTCACGTTAAATTATTTAACATTTCCAGCTTCCCAAAGAAAACCAGGATGTAGACAAAGGAATACTAGCTACCACAGAGACAATACATTAGTACTTGATGATGATAATGATGGTAGAAAGTATTTGAACACGAATATAACAAAATATGGACTTTGGACAGTTTATCCGCAGCTTCACGCACAATACTCAATTTCTTATTCGACCAAAATACTTTCATGACAATCATTCTGATAAGCTTTCCTCTTTGAAAAGTGTACACATGCGAACTGCGTTGGACTTAAGAGAACTTGAGTTATTAAAGTAACTGTAGTAAGAATCGTAAGTAAGAATGTATTGTTTTGGTGTTATTTTTTTCGCATGGCAGCCATTACTGGCGATGTCTGCTCACATCTGCTGCTGAAAAGCCATGCGCGGTAGCTTATTTAGTTACTAGCTTTTTACTGATTTTACTCGTCTCAATTACTGCATAAGGCTTCTAAACTTAAAGTAATATGTTGTTCGTTTCTTGTTTTTGAAAGCAATCCCTGACCATACTCAGTGGCTTCACAAATTCCTGACTGAGGCGACCAAAATATACCCATGACCAAAATAATTCTTTTTGTAAATGATCAGGCTTGAAAAATGTTTTTTCATTAATTCGTTTTCTAGCATTATTCTTTTTGTATTTTGTAAATAATCATGCTTATTTTAGATCTTTTTTATTTAAAAAATTGATTTGGAAATAAAAAAAAATGTTATTATTAATTATTTTTCTAGAATTTTTTGTATTTTGTAAATAAGCATGCTCTTTTTAAATTTCGCACAATGCGTGCGCAATAATCAAGACAAGTGAAACTTCCGCGCATTTAGCAGTGAATGTATGCAAACAACGCCAGTAATACCTGCCTTGCTGTACCCGCGTGGTGAAGGAGTCTGAACTTTTAGTGTCAATAACTCGAAAACGGTAGTTTCTAACAAATTTTCGTGGTTATTTCCGAGTTTAGAACATACATTTACACGTAAATATAACAGTTTGGGAAGTTTTCATAGAAATTGAAGGTAGGTCCTAACTGCAAGTTAGACAACTTATTGACATTCCTAGTTTTAAAATATTTACAACTATATCTGGAAGCAAGACATCTGAACGGGAGATTTTAAGATGTGTGGAAACATCTATTAATTTCTGTTGTTCCGAGGTCCACTCCGAGCCAGAGTGGTAGCACTTGTTAGGTTCCCAGCTATGGAAAAATAGTAAAACCCCTAAACTGAGACCAAAACATTAAGAAAATATGAAAATATTTTTTTATAGTAAAAAGTCCAGTAACATATTTTTAAATAATCATGCTTATTTTAGATCTTTTTATTTAAAAAATTGATTTGGAAATAAAAACAAATGTTATTATTAATTATTTTTCTAGATTTTTTTTGTATTTTGTAAATAAGCATGCTCTTTTTAAATTTCGCGCAATGTGATTTCAAATGTTTGAATTGGATGTGGCTTCACGTGCCATCAGTGTGATATAGATTTTAGCGTCAAGCTTTCATAGAAACTAAAGGTGGGTCCTAAAGGGTTCACTGTGATAGATCTTTTCGATGTAACTGGAATTGCCTAGAACGCCTATTTTCGACAACCCATCCTGATCCTGAAAGCAGTGCTGCTTCATAAAGATGCATCTATCTCTACCTATAGCTCACTCAGTGCAGCTCAAAGAGGAATACAGCAGTACCAAGATCTTCTTGGATGCCTGGAAATATGAAAAATAAGGAATTGGTATGCCGTTATAGAAACAAACATTTGCATGTAATCTCAATCGCCATTTTCTTTCTCTTTGAACAATGTCACTTTTATTGTACTTTACCCTCAGTTATGTTTATTCGATTTTCTTTCATCCTCCGTAGCCCCTGGCGTTGAAGAATATTCCTAAAGCCAGTAATGTTAATATAAATATATTTATGTATAAAGAACATTCATACGGCGTAGATCATTAGTACGATACCTGCATCTAGATTCCAACCAATTTACTTCGAATATCTGACTGAAGCGTACTGATCTTATTGATCAGCATTATGTCTTATTTCCAAACTGCTTTTGTCCAGAAAGCAATGAAAATGATTATCATTGCCTTCAAAATTTGCTTTAATGAACAAAACAAAATAGAAAATAGAGCTATGAAATTCGCAGTCCCCAAAACATTCGATGTACTGAAAAAATTGCTTCTTCTGCGTGGGGAACTCTTCTAAACGTCTAGCTGGCAAGAATGCGCTTGTTATCATATGTCGATATCTTCTGTAATCTCAGCTCCACACCGCGCTGAGCTCTACATCCCAACTCTCCCAACGGGAAAGTAGCCGTCTTTCGAAGACAACAGCAATTCAGAATGGATGAAGTTATTGATCCAGATTACAGACGTGCAGCTGAGGAGAGAAATCCATACTACCCCAACTAAAGAGATCTCAATGACCTGATCACAGATCTTGGTCTCACAAAGTCCAATTCCGAGCTTTTGAAGTCAAAACTGAATCAAGCAGTAAATTTTGTCATCTGAAAGAATTCAAGCCTTAAGTCAGAGAAACCGTCACCAGTGTTTTTTTTCTTTTTTTTACTTATAAAAATTGGGCTTTGCTTCTCACACAATGTGATAGATCTTTTCGATGTAACTGGAATTGCCTAGAAAGCCTATTTTCGACAACCCATCCAGATCCTGAAAGCAGTGCTGCTTCATAAAGATGCATATATCTCTACCTATAGCTCACTCAGTGCAGCTCAAAGAGGAATACAGCAGTGCCAAGATCTTCTTGGATGCCTGGAAATATGAAAAATACGGTTGGGAAGTTATATAAAACTTTAAGATGGTGGCCTTCCTGGTGATTATTCGATAGGAGTTTACTACTTCTCCGTGTTACCTTTGCCGTTTGGACAGCCAGCACACTACCACAGACGGGACTGGTCACAGCGGACCGAATTCAGTGTGATGTGGAACAACGCCAAGTGAAAGCACATGTTGGAACCTCTGAACCTCGACTTCACTTAAATTGGGCTTCATAAAACGATTTGTCACAACTATATATCTGCTTCACATTCATGTACATTCAAGACTTCTTCTTCAAAATTCAAATCCGTCGTCTTTATCGGACCAAAAAAAAAGAAGATCAAGGAATAACCCAATAATCTCACAAGGTCGGAGAAAGCAGCGTGGAACAGCTTTGACGTATTCGTACTGAGCTACCTGGGGAATCACATAGAAAACTACCTGGATCATGTTAAGTCCCTGATGACGATCTTCGGTAAAATGGGCTGCAAGATATCCCTCAAATTCTATATATTTGACGCTCGTCTAGATAAATTCAAGAACAATGAGGCATACTCAGAGGAGAAAGATGAGCCCTTCCACCACGGTATACTGATCTTTGAACTCCGCTGCCGATAATCGTATAACGAACGCTTGGTGAGACATTATATCTGGGGAGGGCGGGACTGAGTCAGAAAAAATTAATCAACAGTCAAATCACGAAAAATACACCTATCTAATTTTTGTAGGCTGTCTTTTGTATGCTACATTTTGAATCATATGTCATTTTGTTCTTAATTTACATGAACGAGAATGTTCCCATAAACCAGTTTTCCCAATGACAATTTGAGGAATATCATTATCTTGGTCACAAACGGAAAGTTTGAAGAACATATTCCCGATTTTGATAGTTTCTAGGGGTATCAACATAAGAAATACTAGTTGTTACTGAAGGACAAAAATCGATGCACTTTTGCGTAATTTATACGATAATTTATCTATCACAGGCGACAGAATTGTGACCGACGTTATCTGGATTACGTTTTCCTAAATAAAGTCAATAACACAATTCTAAGACTACCTAGCTTTAAAATGGTTATTTTCAGTTTATTTTTGCATTACCTTGTATCATATCAGATTGCATTATGCAATAGTTTTTATTTAATTACATCATCCATTATAGCTACATGCTTTAACGTAAAAACAACTTGTCCTTGCCAAATCTGGGCACCTCGGCGTGGTGTAATGGTTAGCAAGCTTGTCTCTCTAAAACATTTACGAATGAACAGTGAGTTCGGTCCTCACTGGGTGCCCCATACTTTCGGCCTAGAGCCATATCTAAGCTACGCTTGGAAAATCACTATCCTTGCCAAATTAACAGTCATTGTGATAGTATTTCTGTATTGAATTAAACTTAAAATATATGCTCTACGTCATTTTTTCATCAACATGGAGGGACCGCATTGTGCTTCTAAACGATTTCTGAACAAGAAATTATTGTAAATTTAGATTGGAACAAAACAGTAGTGTGCACTGCTGCCGTCAATTTAAAAAAAAAAATCTGACAAGAACTGAAGTGGATATTTAGGGAAATCCAAAGCTGGAGATGATCAAGTGATGAAGCCCATTCCTGTAAAACCATAAATGTTGCTCTGCTTCAAAATGGTACAGATATAAATTATATGACAATTTCTCCACCTCGAAGATTTGAGTTTGGTTTAAATTATTCAAACTGTCTCGTAAGTGACGGCTAACTGTAGCTATGGAATCTAGTCTGTGGCATTTGCTAAACAACATGAAACCTAAAGAGAGAAAAGTCTGGAGAAAAATTTTATTATAAGATTCATCTATTCTGCAACTGTTTATCATGCATACAAGATTCGAATACAACCTGATAAAAGGATTGATGAAAAGTATACAATTCAAATTGTGAAGCCCCGATCAGATCGGATAATTTGTGGCGTCATGACCAAATCTGGAACAGCTGGACTGTAATTCCTGTCTCCAGAACAAATGATGGATTTTGCAAAGTTATGTGGTGTTACAATAGGGGAAATTTGAACAGCGTATTCGCATTAATATTTATTCATGTTTGGGCCCAATGCCACTTTTCAAACGTTGTTCGGAATTTTTTGCAGAAAATCATTGTGACAAAAATTGAATAGTAGCAGAATAGAGTAGATCTGAATCCAGTTGAGAATTTATAGAAAATTATAAAAAAAACAGGGTTGTCGAAAGATAATCTTCAATTATTGGAGCACTAAGATAAAAAGAAGCCTGATCTAAAAGAAATGTCAGACTCTTTTCTGCAAAGACCGTATTCTACGTATGCTCTGACGCATCCGAACAGTAATAAAAAACAAAGGAGATCATAGAAAGCATTGACCGCTATCAAAATATGACATAGAAAATACTGACATCTGGTCGATTTTATTTCAGATAAAAAGGGAACAGTGTCATACATAAATCTGTGAGTCAAATTGAGCCAGTCTCTCGAAAAGAAAACGTTGTTTCTTGTGTGTTTTAACATTAACATAGTCAAATTATTGCTTAGTCTGAAGTTTTGCCTTGAAAGACGTAAAGCATGATATAGGACTTTTTGCTGCGTTTTTCATAATTTCATTATTAATGTGATATATTCAGTTTGTTTACCATAATTTCCAATTGCACATACACAGAGACACAGACACACACACACACACACACACACACATATATATATATATATATAGATATATAGATAGATAGATAGATAGAGAGATAGAGAGATAGATAGATAATATTAGTGGTAAATATACACAGACATATGCAAAATATATAAATATATATACATAGGTGCATACACATAAATGTATATTTTATGAATAAAAAATTCCGAGAGGATAGAATCCAGGTAGAACTCAATGTTCAGGACAGAGTAAGGATATAATAAAAAGGCTTAAACACTAATATTCCATGGTCATAATTTATTCCATTGAAATCGTAAATACGATCCAATTCATCAGACCTACAAAGAAAACAGAAAAAGAACAACTCCGGAAATAAAAATAGAATTTAGAGAGAGTGTATGTATGAGAGTGTGGGACGAATGTTAGTGTTAAAGCGAGGGGTAACAGACGAGAGAAAGTGGGAGATTAAAACTTAACAGAGAGTTTTTTTTTTTTTTTACTAGAGGTTAGTGGAAGGGGGAAATATGAATGTTGTCGGATGTCTAATACATTAAAGATACATTTCGTTGTGACATACAAACACCATGGACGATCTAATGTTAAAGATCAGAATAAGAGGGAGGGAGAGAAAAAGAAAGAAGAGGTGGGGGGAGAGAAATGGGGCGGGGGAAACTAAAATTGAAGGATATTTACTGAAAGGGCCGCTGTGTAATTGAGAAAAATTGATAGAAATTAATATCGACAACAGGTTACAAATAAAATATAAACATATAATGAATAAATATAACGATTATCTAATCTAGTAAGGACCTATATTTTTATGTTCAAAAACACGTGCGAATACACACATATACAATAACATATACACGTATATACATACACATAGGCGTGTACCCACATACACACATACATATACCCATGTACACACATACACATATATCCACATATCCACACAAATGCACACATACACATACATACACACACACATACATATATATACATATACACATATACATATATCTCATTCAATATGTTAGCTCTATCTCTGATACATATATATATATATATATATATATATATATATATATATATATATATATATATATATATATATATATAAATATAGTTTTAAGGTGTGCTATATTTATGGAATAAAGTGCTCAATATCAGAGATAGAGCGTGTGTAAATATAAAAGTAAACATAAAACTCAACACTTAGAGGCGACAGTCTGTTTCATGTGGCCTGACGATTGCATATCGCATGAAACAGACTGTCGCCTCTAAGTGTTGACTTTTATGTTCACTTTTTTATATATATATATATATATATATATATATATATATATATATATATATATATATATATATATAGGTTAATGGTCAGAGCTGAAACCGACCAGGAAATAGTAGTATTAATAAATGTTCAATACACGTGTGAAGAAATAATATAAAAGTAAAAATAAAATGTACAGGTTTTAACTTTAAAAATCAGGAGGTCAGTTGAATACGGGACTTTGGTTCGACCTTACGCTCTCATTGGGCGATTTCTTTTATGCACTGATCATCTAACGTGTTTTATTAAAAAAAAAATAAAAACATAAAAAAAAACGGCATTATTATTTTACATTACAACTAGATTATTATTTTCAAAAATGCATAAACAGACACACGACGATCAAACACATGACTTTAAGTGTAGTAGAAAGTAGTAGGGTGTGGGGAAGGAAGACTAAGCAAAATAGGAGGAAGAAGGGTGAAGAAAAGAAGAGAAAAACAAGCGTATCATAAATGTGTAAAGTAAAGGAAAAAGAAAAGAAAATAACAAATGCATCGTAAAATTAAAGAAAAGTAGAAAGTGAAGAAAAGCAAATTTATTGTCAATATAACAGTGAGATTTTTAATTACATTTTTTGTCCAGCCTCACATAGACTTAATAAAAAAAAAAATTGATATGAAGGCAATAACTTAAAATTCCTAATTTCTGGTTTAAAAGATATTTTGTATCCGGAAATTTCATAATCGCTAATTTCTCATGTTGACAAAGTGTGCAAATGCGGCAATGTTTCTGAAAGCCAACCTATAAGTGAGTAAAACTTTTCTTCAGTTAGTTATTCTGAACATCGCTTGAGAATGTAACTGTGATCTAAATTTTAAGTTTAATACTGGAATTAAACTTTAGGCCTCGAATTTCAGTTTCGAAACGTAGAAATTTCTATGTCGCGATGGCGCCATATTTTAAAAAAAAATAATTATAATTTAAGCTCTGCTTCTTAAAATTAAAAACATAAATACTACATAACTTTGGATCATTAAACTAACTGTTCTTTCCTATTAAATCAATACACACAGTATTCAGTGAAATATAGATATGTTCCCACAAAAAAAGGCAACACGATTTCCACAGAAGTCATTCAATAATTCTTCACAAGAGTTTATCAACAGTGAATGTAAACTTTCTTCCAGAAAGACAACATGACGCTGCAGACGACGATATCATTTAAGATGATGTAGACATCAAATATGCCAGAGAGCCACAAAGTAGTTTAAGATGCATACAGTATCTATGAAAAAAAAATTTAAATGAATATATTATTTGGTTAGAGATTGAAACATTTTTTTTATGTATTAGTTTATTTTACACCGTGAATAGCGTCCTGGGTAAGACGATAAACTGCATCCGCGTCCTGGATAACACGAAAAACTACGTCCAACAGCAAGGCCTCTGATCAGGCGGTTCTGAAAAGCGTGGAAGCACCTCTTAATTGCTGGTGTTCCCAGGTCCACCCTGACCCGGGGTGGTAGCACCTGTAAGAGTCCCAGCTAGGGACAAATAGTTAACCCCACAGCCTAACTCAAAGCACTATGAAAGTGGAAAAATAGATTTTAATATAACACTTTTTAAAAAATTTGTATCAGCAATAAATATCTAAAAAAATAAAATATTACCAAAAATAAATATCGTCTCAGCATTAAATAACCCATTGAGGTTAATATGCCACAATACAAACCAAACATCGTGAATATAACATATTTTCTTTCCACATTCACGAATATCTTGATATACGAAGCCGGCAAAAAATAATATTTAGTTATAAAATGAACACCCAGCATATAGGCTGAAATTCAAAACTGCATATATAAATATATACAAATAAATATGCTATTAACATTATCTGAACTTTGAACAACTGTTCAGAACTAATTAACATTGTATTTAGACGTAGGGATAAAAATAACAATTATGATATATAAAAAAAAAGAAGGACTATGATTACAAACATCACAGTATTAGTGAAAATCTTTTTATATGCAGAGTAATATTAAAGTGGATTCACACTTGAGTAATGGAATAGCAGCCAGAATTGAGTAATCGTTAAGCCGAAATGAAATTTGCAGTCGAGTTCTTTGCAGATACTTACATGCTAATATATTTTGAAGTGTATGAATCAATCTCTTCTCTCCAGCTATGGGGAAAACAGCAGAAAAGACTAGACCCTTTAGTCTCAATTTGCAGCCAGTCTAGAAGAACTCTGAATTCAAACCACGTTTAGGTCCTACCCCTTTAACTACTGAGAAAATGAACGGGATAACATCACCAAACTTTGTGGAAATGATCCGATAATTCATTGCTACTACTGTGCCTTAAATCTCACCATGACACACAATTGTGCGATGCAGGAGGATGGCATCCAGAGCGGCGTTAAAATGCGCTAACTGAATAAATGATGATGTTATCATGGCTCTCCACAGGATCGACTTATTTGTAGTACATAGCAATGTTTAGTATGTTCCTCTCATTCCGCTATAATAAAATTCATTTACACATGCTTCTTAGGTAGGTTACTCTCTGTTTAATATGTCCCGTGGGTGTCAATATCTCTTATCCTGTTTTCCTCAGTATGTGTCCCTCAAAATGTCCCTTTTTTTCTCTTTGTATCTATGAACGTCATTCTTGTTTACGTTTGTCAAACTTCATTTTTACTCAATAGTAATCTCATCATTCCTCTGCCGGACCGCATCTCTGTTTACTCCTGTCTTTTCTTCATCTCTGTCTGAAATATCCAGTGTTCCCTTGCATATGGGAGGATTGATATTACACAGCAGATCAGAACTACTTTCGTTTTTCTTAAGAAATTTCACTGTTTTGTAATATTTTGTTTCGCTTTATATTCTGTCATCTTTTAAGACATTTCAACGATATTACATTTCCGTACGTGTATGTAATTGTGACATCTCTCATTCGGTTCTAGGGTTGGTCGTCTTGAAGAAAGCAAAATAATCTTTTTGATGTACTGCCGCATAGCAAAGGTTGAGAACCAACTATATAAAGTTATCATATTGGTAAAACTGTGAATTCTACTCTGGGCAGAATGTCTGGAAAAGCGAGGAAGACGTTGAGTATTCTTTAAGTGAATATGACATTCTTACACAACGAGAACACAAACGTCAACACGACAATATACCACATATATTGTATATTAGATGTTATGTAGTAAATACACATTGGCGAGTGTTTGAAGAAATAGTAGTATGAAAATAAATAATTTGCAGTAGTCGAAATTGAGAGCAATCTCGGCCGTCACTACGCAATGTCATAATGTAATTGAAGCAAGAAGGTCAGTCATAATTATTGTCCAGAAGGAAGATAGAGTTTTGCATATAGCTCTAGCAGGGGACGTAACAGAATTTGCGAAGGAACACAAGATAGTGTGAAAATGTATCAAAAGTTGGGACATGAGATACGGTTGTGGGAGTTTAACAATTGTCAGTCATTTTCCTGTTGTAACTAGCATTAATTCAATCGTGATATTTAAAATCCAGAAAGCCGGTGCAAATGTTTGAGTAAATATATATTATTTTTGAGTCGGGGCACAGAGAAATGTTTGTTTGAATAAAAATTATATCCTACACTAATGAATGTTGAAGATAACGTTAGCCTAATGGCGGATTTCGTTTAGTGTATTAATCGTAGGACGAAGCTTTCAGTCATGTCTAATTATGGCGTATTTGCCGTCAACTATATGATTAAACTCTGCGCTAAAAGTCAGTAATAAATTCCTATTAATAGTTTCCCAGTGTCAAACTTAAAAAGTAAGTAAAAGAACAAAGTCAAAACAAGTCTACATATTGCCAGCGTTATTCTGGTAGTGTCCGAGTCGATTTATAATAACTACCATTTTTTTTTTTAAACACGGTTCGCTTAGTTTCCACTACTATATAATATTTTCAAATGAACATAAATAATCTAATCAATCTATGTCGTTGATGATAAAATAAAAGCAAGTTTAAATATATATATATATATATTACAGTTATACACAATGGTTAAGACAAAGGAGAGCAATATAAATCTATTTTACACTGAAGAAATACATGAAAACAACGGGGGAAACGACTTGAAACTATCACAGGTTGGTATATTTCACTTAATGATACGAATTAACATAGACTTAAAAATGTGTATGTTTATATCTACTAATATCACCATTCCTGAAAAGAAAAATGAATTAAATAAGAGCAAATAAAATACTCCAATTAATTTAGGATTTACGAGGTTGTATCACCGAGTTTTAATTTTTTTCCAGTAAGTTTTACCCTGTACAAAGCACAGGGGGCGCTAGAGATAGAGGTTAAGGTTAAGGTGTAGTTTATATGGATAAGAATGGGGATAAGGTTTAACTCTAGGTTTACACAGATTAAGATTGTAGTAATCAGAAAAAAAAATCCTCTTGTGAGTCTGTACAACAAGGCGAGGTTTCGCGGAAAGAAGCTGTTGTAGTTGAACTTACTGGAAATCAGAGGGAATGTGTGGAGTTTGCTACTATGTACGTGACATAGCGGGTTATGGCCGTATAGGTTAGACGTGATGAATAAAAGAATGTAGTTCGCCCGAGCACTTTCCATGAAAATAGCGATAGAGCAGTGAGAGTCTCGCCGCATTCCGCCTGTAAGAGAGAGGTGGGGGGGGTAATAATAATACGTTTCCGACAAAAATTCGGAGACGATTTTGAACTCTATCAAGACTGGAAAGTGAGGACCAGGCAGCTCCCGAATAAATATGGCAAAAATACTCCATTTTAGGCCTGATCTGGCTCTTATAAAAGAAGAGTATATCATGAGAATATTCGAACCTGCATCCTATACTGTAAGGCAAGTCAGCGTAAATGACGGTTCCCTGTAGGATGCAGGTTCGAATCCTGTCAAAGGACGAATATTTTCTATGAAAATTTCTCGGACATTCAGGCCGGTAAATGTTATTTAATACTGTTTATTATAAACCGTGCATTTACTTAAATACTTGTATCTATAAAAAAGAACGTTAAACATAAAAAATGTCTGTAATATATATATATATATATATATATATATATATATATGTGTGTGTGTGTGTGTGTGTGTGTGTGTGTGTGTGTGTGTGTGTGTGTGTGTGTATGTGCACATATATATATATTTAATAATAATAAAGACACGATAAAAACTATTATTAGCCGACGTCTATTATTTCTTTTCATTAATTTTGTCTTCTCTGCTGATACACTCTACCTGAGAATTTTTACACACACACATACACACTTTTTTATTAACATATGTGTTCAAATATCATAATTCAGCAGGTCTTAAATATGTCATGATTTTCATGCATTATACGAACACTTTGGGTGTGTTTTTTGCATATGATTTATTGACTTTATGTCCTAAAATTAAAACCAATTCAAGAAACAACACTTTCAATAAAATATGATACAATACATGAAAAAAAAAACCTTTCTTATTTTCGAATACTTCAACAAATATTATAATGAAATGAAAACCTATCTTTTTTAGCCCGTTATCATCATTTGTAATGCCTCTTAAAGCAAGAAATTATATGAGCATCTTCCATTGTTATTTGAAAATATTTAAAACCGTTTTCATATGTGCAATATCCTTGGATGGAATACACCTATTTCTCTCGATGAGTAGAATTGAGGCAAATATAAGATAGATATATTTTTTACCCAGGCCTGAAAAATCAGTGTAGTACTTCATTGTACTGATATTATTATTTTACGATCATCAATACGTATTGTAACTGTTATACCGGAACATACCTATTCTATTGTTAATAGACTCTCCCAAGGATAATAAGTAGTAGTAGTGGCAGTCGCCGGGGCTCAGTGGAGTTGAGTGAGTCAGTCGATGTCGGACATTGAAGTATCAACGACTAGATTGCTGCGTCATTAACTATTATTTTCAAGTTCCTAACGTTTTGTACGTCGAACCTAATTTAGGATCGACTTAGTGAAATACAAGCCTCCACTGTGAAAACTACTATACAACACATTGGCGACGAGGGATTCGTTACTCATACGGATAAAAGAAACATTTTTCGTTCACTCTATAACAGTAACAAAAATCGAAAATGGATTAAATTATCGGGAATACCTATCTACAAATTGTGATTTCCTGGCAGAAATCAGCATTAAAAGAGATATTTTCCGGGGAGGAATTCAATCATTATTACTTTTCGTAACTGATATAATATCAATTTATTACAGTTTCTGTGGCTACGCGAAAGAATTAAAAATTACGTTGTGGCAGATAAAGCTCAGACAGCTATTGTGAGCGAAACATTTTAAAAATATTTGCCAAATAATAATATTGGCACATATAACTCTGATTTTCAGCCACACAATGTAATTACATAATATGGTTATGTACAACATATAAATAGAAATACATATCCAGAAATATTTACAGAAAATCATGTAAAACTTAAATGAATTAGCCAACACTTATGAAGAGAATGCGTCAATGGAACAACATAGAAAACTAGATTCACCGCAATATAACACAGTATAGATATCAAAAAATTCATTGCACTTACTAAACTAGATAAGTGACGATGTGAGAAAATAATAAAACAACTGGAAATCCGTTAGCTATTTATAAAGCCTATGCAAACAGCATAGCGATATGTGAAAATTAGACAACGAATATAGTTGGGATTATATATTCTCTGCTAATAAAATATTTTATAACTACATAATCAGATTAAAGACGAAATGGCGGTGATCAGAAATCCATTAAAAATGCATTAAAAACCGAAAAGCAACTGAATGTAGATTAAGTAAATTCGACAAAGAGAACTTATAAAGAAAAAAAGATAGTTGTAGAGAGCAACAAAGGAATTCCTGAATATGATTAAAAGCTGATGCTAATTTAGGCAGCAGGAGATAGTGCAACTCATGCGCCTGCAGAATATTCCGTCTTTAGGCGGCATCCTATACCCACGAGAGGCCCATGCTGCTAGGGGCTGAGTGTTGTTGTTATCGAGTAACCTTCCCTACACAGATTGCCAATATAGTCTGTATAGCCTTTCTGTTTGCACATTAGCACACAATCGGTTTTGATTTCATAGTTGCTTTTCTCCTCAGCTGCTTGGGAACCACGGTTAGACAGCTTAATCTGCTTTGTTATTTCTTCAGCTAATTCACCCTAAGTAAGGCGATGTTACCACTAAGACACAAGACGAAAGAGACGGAGAACACTTGAGAAAGTATCGGAGACAATCCTAAACAGGGATAAATAGCAACTATTGTTCAAAGACCAAAGAGGACTGTGAGTATATCTACTATTGTCGGAAAAATTTTAACAAAATAAATAGCAAATAAATTTCATAGTTTAGGCGGAGACGTTAGAAGTAAAAATTGGAAGTAGACTTTAGAATTAACCCCGTAACCAAATCGTGAACAGTAAACAATGGACTAAACTCTATTCCTGTAAAAAAAAAAAACAGTGAGGAGTGTAAACCTGGTCGATTGTGTACCTATCTTCCTTTAAAATAGTATGTAATTCAAGGCTTACAGCTCGGTGAAAGGCAGTCATAATTTTTCCATGGACTTGTAAAAAAAAATGATCTTTATTGATGACACCAGAAATATTAATATCTTGTTGCATATGAAGACCAGAGAAAGTATCGGAGACAATCCTAAACATGAATAAACCGCAACTATTGTTTAAAGACCAAAGAGGACTGTGAGCATATCTACTATTGTCGGAAAAATTTTAACAAAATAAATAGCAAATAAATTTCATAGTTTAGGCGGAGACGTTAGAAGTAAAAATTGGAAGTAGACTTTAGAATTAACCCGTAACCAAATCGTGAACAGTAAACAATGGACTAAACTCTATTCCTGTTTAAAAAAAACAGTGAGGAGTGTAAACCTGGTCGATTGGTGTACCTATCTTCCTTTAAACTAGTATGTAATTCAAGGCTTACAGCTCGGTGAAAGGCAGTCATAATTTTTCCATGGACTTGCGTAAAAAAATGATCTTTATTGATGACACCAGAAATATTAATATCTTGTTGCATATGAAGACCAGAGAAAGTATCGGAGACAATCCTAAACAGGAATAAACCGCAACTATTGTTTAAAGACCAAAGAGGACTGTGAGCATATCTACTATTGTCGGAAAAATTTTAACAAAATAAATAGCAAATAAATTTCATAGTTTAGGCGGAGACGTTAGAAGTAAAAATTGGAAGTAGACTTTAGAATTAACCCGTAACCAAATCGTGAACAGTAAACAATGGACTAAACTCTATTCCTGTTTAAAAAAAAAACAGTGAGGAGTGTAAACCTGGTCGATTGGTGTACCTATCTTCCTTTAAAATAGTATGTAATTCAAGGCTTACAGCTCGGTGAAAGGCAGTCATAATTTTTCCATGGACTTGCGTAAAAAAATGATCTTTATTGATGACACCAGAAATATTAATATCTTGTTGCATATGAAGACCAGAGAAAGTATCGGAGACAATCCTAAACAGGAATAAACCGCAACTATTGTTTAAAGACCAAAGAGGACTGTGAGCATATCTACTATTGTCGGAGAAATTTTAACAAAATAAATAGCAAATAAATTTCATAGTTTAGGCGGAGACGTTAGAAGTAAAAATTTGAAGTAGACTTTAGAATTAACCCGTAACCAAATCGTGAACAGTAAACAATGGACTAAACTCTATTCCTGTTTAAAAAAAAAACAGTGAGGAGTGTAAACCTGGTCGATTGGTGTACCTATCTTCCTTTAAACTAGTATGTAATTCAAGGCTTACAGCTCTGTGAAAGGCAGTCATAATTTTTCCATGGACTTACGTAAAAAAATGATCTTTATTGATGACACCAGAAAAATTAATATCTTGTTGCATATGAAGACCAGAATATCAATACGTATAACCTATACGGAAATAGAGATGATTTAGTTAACGATACAATAAGAACAAGTTGCAAACAAATAAAATAAAATGAAATAAAACTAGATTGCAGTGGTTAAATAAAGTGTCCCATTGGGTCTTGTGCAACGAAATCTGATTTGGCCATTGAACAAGAATGAGGTGCAAAAATGACGTTGTCTTCAAGATAAAATTTAAAAAATTACATTGCGCCTCTTAATTGATATACAGAGTGCGGGAAAAGTAACATTCTTTTTTATTTATCATGTTTTAATGAACAAACAATGTTATTTATATTTGCAGCATAGGAGTAAACCATTGTATTGTATGTAGTGAAGACCAAGATAGACAGAAGAAAAAAAAGGAAGCAAATGCAGGATGCGAGAACAAGCTGAGAAGACAGTTAATTACTTATCCAGTGAAGTAATGTTAGAAAATGACAGTCACAATTTATTATGGCATCACTCTGTCTAGACTGATCATGTCATTGAAGAACAAAGAGCAGACTTATTCCAATAGATAAGGTAAATAGCATTTGTTAAAGGATTTGTGTTTGCTCTTCCGTGCCTTAAAAAATATGAACACTAATAAAACATATAATATTGAAAAATACCCATATCCTAAGGAGTCAAAGAAATAAGGAACAGGAGTTCTGAAGACATTTTTGTAGTAATGGGTGCGCTTGGAACCCCACATCTAAAATAAACGAGCAACTAGAAAAAGTAGAATTGAGATAAAGATTCATAAGCCAACACTTCCCACCAGACCATAACCTAAATGATTAAAGCTTTGGTTCGTGAATAATTGTGGGTTCAAACTCTCGCAGGGTATATATGAACTTAGTGAAAACAGGCGAATAATAATTGAGCCGTACTAAATAACATCTAGACGAAATATCCGTAGACATGCTCAGTGGAACCTGAACATTCTACCCACCACACCATAGAAAAAAAAAAAAAAAAAAAAGCTAAAAAATTTCCTGTTCGTTACCTTGATTATAATATACTTGAATAAGGCCGGAAGTTACAGCGTCCGAATCATTGTGATAAGAACAACAAAAATGAGTTCAGAAATCCACAGGTAACACTGTAAATAAGCTAGGGGGTGATTTTGTAGTGGGTATTGGGTTAGGAATTAATACATACTAGTTATAATAATCGCATCTTTTCTAGCAATTCTATCATGTCGTTTCCTCTGATGTTCAAATTGAAATCTTTATAGGGTTTTTATTATAGCCAGTTTTAGAAATATAATTATATGTACTATATTTGGTGAGATATCGTCTCTTTCCCAACAACGTTACATTTCAATGGAATAGTCATGTAGTATGATTGCAATTATTGCATTGCTGATCGAAAAGTCAATCAATTCTCTGCGTAAATGTACGAGTAATTACTCACACATTTACACAGAGATTGAAATATCTCAGAAAAATATGAAAGACATTTTCCTTCTTAATAAAATACCAATTTCCGCCGAGTTCTTTTTTCTATAGGTTCCTCCAAATGAAATACAAATACACGAATTTGTAATCTATTAAACTGTACATATGTTTGTGTTTGTGTGTAGTAAATTACATGCTTTGGTCATTCTTGATATATTTGTGCTTCGAAGAACTTTACACAATTGTCACCTACAACCACAATATATTCTTGATGTTCGTTCCAATCCATATATTTTGTAGATATACGCAGCATATAGGTTCTTGATATATGATATAAATGCTATATTTTCTAATGGAAGATAGCATCTACTATATTGTCTATATTTAGGTAGATAGTTTTAAAAGCTCAATGGCTGACTATGAAGGAGTGATGCTAGAGCTGTGAAACCATGAACACATTTATCTAAACGCTCTATATTAAAATATATTTGTCTCCTTCTAGGTAAACTGACATTTGACAGTTCAAAGAAGATTGTTAATTCTGTTGGTGAGAAATGTCCCTAACAGCAAATATGATATCATCATCACTTCAATACTGTTTCCCAGCAATGTTTTTGTTTCATTTTTGGGAACAGATTATAGTTAGATGCTACAAAATCAGAAGAATAGGGAGTGTGGTCAATTCTTTTAATGCTGTAGCCATGTATAAAAGCCATGGAATTATGACCTAGAACCTTTTCCTGATAAAACAAAACGACTTTCGCCAATTCATAACTACCAAGTTGGTTTAGTACTCTTCAATTATGGTGTGGGCCTTTTGAGGAGAGTTAATATAAACAATGCCCTTTGAATCACCCTCGCCCCCCACCAAAAAAAATGAAGCTATAACCTTTGCATGTGAAACAACATTGGCCTACTTTGGAGCGGATGGGAAGAGTAGTTTCCACTGCTTGTATTGTTTTTTTGTTTTTTTTGTTTTTTTTGGGTTTTTTTGTCTATGTCTCACAATATTCCTTCTGAATGTTGAAATTTTGAAGGAAAACAGCAGCATCTGCCTCACATGGGTCAAGTTGGTGCACATTTGACCAAGTGTCAGAAGACATAGTACTAGCGCGTGCAGAATCCTTCGTCTTGCCAATTATGCAGAATATTCTCAACTCTCTCCCCGGATATGCCAATAGAATTGGTTATTCGATTTAAAGTAAATCACTTGTCATCCATCACCATGTGGTGAACACGTTCAATGTTTTTTTATTTTTTCGATGCTGGTAGTTACAATTTACAAGACGTTCAAGCCTTGGATAATATTCAAGTCAATGTTAAATATTATGACAGACTGAACTCTGCCTTGTGTGGTAACCGTTTTTAGCGAAGGAGAAATTTGCATTCAAAACTCTGGCAAAGCGCAAACAAAAAAATAATTCCCTATATTTTCCAAGTGTAAATTTACACATAATCCGAAAAAGGAACATGATCGATATAAGTGCTACAAAAAATGAGATTAAGAAAATAGCATAAAATAAATATGGCAATGGCATCAAATAAATAACCTCCGACTGATATATTGTTTCGATATGCAAATACATTTCAGAATAACAACAACAATAATCACAACAATGACAACATCAACAACAACAACAATAATAATATTAATAATAATAATATTTTCAGGAAATGTAAATAAATAAAAACATTTGAATAATTAAATATATAGAAATACATGGAAATGGAAATAGGCGAAAAGTCGAAAATATGAAAGTTAAAAACTAAAACATTTTCTGTTGTGCCAGAGATCTAAGCCTGATAAAGGAAGGAACTCACGAAAAAAATTAACAAAATCCCTGCTGCACAATCTCGCCAGAAAATAAAAATAAAAATGTAGCATGAATAAACTCCAAAGTATATTGTCTGTTTCATTTTTTTTAGTAGCTGTTTTTGGTTATTTCAATGAAAACAAAATCACACCATTTAAAAAGTATGATGTCCAAAAAGTTTAAAATATAATAATAATAATAATAATAATAATAATAATAATAAGAAGAAGAAGAAGAAGAAGAAGAAGAAGAAGAAGAAAAATACAAGGACCTTGAAATAGAAATCTCGAAAATGTAGCATATGGGAACATCAACAATCCCTGTTGTAGTTGGAGCCCTAGGACTGGTTTGAAAAGATTGCAGTAGACTAAGTGAAGGGATTCCTGGAAGTCCATGCCTCAAGGAGATACAATTGTTCTGACAAGTACAGCCCACACTTTACGAAAGGCTTTATCTATGTAATATTTTTTTTTGTCAGTGGAAAGTGTCATGATGCCATTTCTAACCTTAGGTCCCTTAGCGGGACCCGGAAAGAAATGTGTAAACGCCAGAAATCAAAGACAATAAAAATAATAATAATAATATTAATAATAATATTAATATTAATAATAATATTAATAATAATATTAATATTAATAAAAATAATAATAATATTAATATTAATAATAATATTAATAATAGTATTAATATTAATAATAATATTAATATTAATAATAATATTAATATTAATAATAATAATAATAATAATAATATTAATAGTTGAACGAGTGAACATCACCGACATTGTTGTCGGCGATTTGGGCAACATAAGTACTAAACGACTAAGTACTAAGCGACAGTAAAAGCTGGAGATGATCGAGACTAAAATCAAAATTGTTAAATTAGCTAAGTTTTCCTCTACTCTGAAGGTTTCACAAATGATAATAAAAATATGCCACCACAAGTATTTGCATAATATCATCCTTAATTTAAAAATAATAGAATCTAACGTTACTGTACACGCTGTGAGCTGCTTGCAATTTGGTTCCATCTCCGGAATAATTTGCTGTGCTTGTAGATATAACAATAGTAATAAAATGGGAGGGCTGTCATTGCCTTTCTTTTAGTTTAAAGTATGAGGCAGCCAAGGCAACTTGTGAGTAATATTTATATAATTAAGAACGCTTTAAATCGTAAACTGTCTGAACGGACTCTGTCAGCCGACCTGAAGGTATTTCTTAGGGCTTCACCTGTAAAGTTTTCCGCAGCATTTATTAAAACCTCTCATCATCTCAGGCACATTTACTCGTGAATTAAGTGTTTGAAGTAGCCATATAAGGCTGGGCGCGATGGTTGGCATATAGTATATCTAAAAGATGCAGATAGCGTCACTTTATTGGTATACTGCTTACTTAGTCGATAATAATAATTGATATTTAAATGTAAATTAGTATTTCACTTCTTTTTCTATAACCGCCTCCCTTCAGGACGTTGGCGGTTATAACTCTCATCAAATTCCTCTCCTTTGCAGCTCTTAATAAATCCAATCGCTAATCGCATATTTAGAACAACGCATTCAATCCTTTATATTTAAAAACCTTTTAAGATCCTTCTCCGTTTTAACTTAGATCTTAGGTGACAGGCTTGAATCAATCAGTATAAATATATAAATAATTGATGATTATCTCCCCGTTGACTTTGGCAGGTGTTTACTAAGTGCTTTAGATTAGCTGACAGTGTATTTAAAATGTGCTTTACTGATTACGCCCTTTGAGCAGGTGGACTTACTAGAACCTATTTGAACCATCAAAGTTAAGCGATATTTGCAGAATATATTCTTTAATTTAAGACATAATGAACATGAAAATAGTCAGTCAGTACAATGCTGTGTCACATTATTCTGTTCATCCACGCTAGGCGAATGTGCAGGTGGTGTAATGGATGGCGTCTATGACTGAGGAAACGGAGAGCGGAGTTCGAATAGCAGTCGACTTTGTTACAGTTACTTACGCGCATTTCCCCTAACTACGTGTTAATTAATAGGTTTTGTATCAGGGAATATCACTTTTCACCCGACAAAATGTTAAAGCAATAATCCCCGGCAGAAACATTTTTTTAACAAAATATGTTTCTGCACACAGGGTTGATAACACATTAAAAATAATATCAAGCAATTAATCATAACCGGAGAATATTGTCAACTTTACCGATTTCTAAATTCGATTTCAGAGAGAAACGCATTAAAAATATTAAGGGTTAATTTAAACGAATTTCAGGCATCTAATCTCACATAGATATGCGTGTACCGTTGAAATTATCAGTGCCAAAGGTGAGATGGCAAAACCGTAATCAAATTCCACCCCGGAGTGTCGCGTTCACCTTCTCGCGAAATAGATTTCTTTCTTCTACCTATAGCTTAAATAACAGATTGGATTGTGTTCTGTTACCTTGGTTATGAGCCATTCTGGGAGAAGGACAATTCTTGATTGAAAACTTGGCTGAAAAATGTCCGAAACCTGCCTACCCAGATATCTGGTAATATTTAATAACGCAAACAATAAAATGTTAAGAGCAAGTAGTGCCGAATTGGCACCCGACAATCTGGTCCGTCTAGGTGATCGATTAACATTGAAAAAGGAAGAAATTTGATATGTGAAGATTGTATTGCTTTTGTGTCTTCGAATTGTTTGAGTTTTAGTGTTCTGACTGAAGTCTTAAGACTCGATTTTCGAATCTCTCTGTAATCGATTAGATATAGATGCAATTTCTAGATAATATTGCATTGGCAAGACGATATAGCCTGTGTTACCTCAGGCAATTTCCTGATTTCTAAAGCACGAACTGTCCCAGGAATTGTGTGTAAAATTAGGTAAACGAAACCGTTGGTTGTCGTGCTACTTGGCTTGTTGTATCTTTTAAGAATTAGTTGTCGATATATCTAGGCATAGTTACTCGATAAAATATTCAACAATCTGGGTTACTCATGGAGATGTGTCGCCCCCACCAAAAAAGTACAATTAATGAAATAACTTGAACTGAATTCTTTGTTTCGTTCAATTTCCAATGCTATATTCTCTAACATTGTTAAACGTAGAATAAACCCTGTATTCTTCCCCCACAAAATTATTTTATGAATTTTTTGCTTATATATTGATTTGATTTTTAAACTAATAAAGAAACATGAAGTGCAGAAAAGATTATTTTATAATCCTCGGCGTGGGGGTGGGACATGTTTTGTAAAATACTGGCTCCCAGCATTTTGCAATCTTTCTTCATCAATAACTTGATGTATATGAAGCTGTCACTATCTCTGCCTGTGCAGATTACGTAATTCACGTGACAAAATTTGATTGTTAATCTTTCCATGCTTGAAATTGCTAAAGTTGTTAAATCTGAAAGAAAAAAAAATCATTAAACGCTTAAACTCTCCTATTTTCACTAAATCTGAATCTTAAATTTGCTGGGGCCGTTGTCTGATTCTTACTTGAAAGGAGATTGTTTATTTTTTTTTTTTTTTATAAGCAATTCGCCCTAAGCAAGGCAGGAGTGCCACTAGCACGCAACGGGTTACAGAGAGTGACAGTATGATGAAAGAGGATTGTTTGTGAAAAGGATAAAGAGAAGGACAAGTATCAATGTCAAAGCATATATCGATTGACATTACATTTGAATATTTGAAGATTGAAGCAAGTGATAGGAAGGAAGTTCCATTGACGAGAAGTACGAGATAAGAAACTTTTGGAGTAGAAAAAATGGTTACATTTAGTCGTTTCGACAGCGAAAGTGTGGAACCGAGAAGCTAAACTTGTAACACGCTTAAATTCCAGTGAAAATAGCTCGTCGAAGCAGTTGCCATGAAAGTACTTGTAGAAAAGACAGAGGGAAGCCACAGCACGTCTGTGAGATAGCGACTGCAGACGAGATGCCAGAACAGGACCAAACTAATTGCATATGCGTCTCTAGATTTTGTCTAGGACCTCGAGATTAACAGTGGGACAACCAGGTCATATATGGCAACAGTATTATTGGCAAGGTCCAATGATTGACTTGTAGACTTGAAAGATGGACTCCGGCGAGAAGAACCTTCTGGCGCGGCACAGAGAACCAACTTTCATTGCAGTTGATGAGGCTATAGATTCAATGTAGTTGTTCCACTTCAGGTCAGTGGTCAGCGTGAGACCAAGCAGGCGAGAGGTGCTGATGTAGATTTGGGCATCATCCGTCCTGATGGGAGGTAGGAATGGTTTTCTTTGGTGGGTAACTGATAGCAGTTTCACTTTGGATGCATTAAAGCTTACAAGCAATTTTCTGTCCCAATCAACCACAGATTGAAGGTCCTTCTCGATGTCTTAACAACATAAACCTAACTCCTGTTGTATCACATCGTGGCATATCTGTGTCTGTTAGATGATAAAATATTGCAAGAAAAACAGCTTCTTTTCGTTAATTCATATGTTTCTTTTTTATCGATTCATAGCCATCATGATTTTACCGGCCTTTTAACTATTGCTTTCTATTCTTCTCTTTTTTCCAGACATAATCCTTGTCTCCATTGTTATTTATCCTTTTCTAACAAAGTTTCTATTATAACGTAGAATATTCAAAAGCCGTAGAGGTAAAATAAAATCAAGAAGAAGAGACAGCTGATTGAATTGGTTTAGTTATGCATATGCATAGATTAAACTCCAAATATAAAGATAAATTAATTTCAACGTAAGCAACTAAGTATTTCTGAATATTATTCTTTTTATATATATATATATATATATATATATATATATATATATATATATATATATATATTTTTGGATTGATGTGAGTTTGGGACAATGGGTTTCACGCTTTTGTCTGACGATCGCAAAAGCGTGAAACTCAGGGTCACTGACTCACATCAATTCAACCAAATATGTGAGTTCTATCTCTGATATTGATCGCTCTCTAATAAGTACCGCGCATATAATATATAAAAAATATATATATATATATATATATATATATATATATATATATATGTGTGTGTGTGTGTGTGTGTGTGTGTGTGTGTGCTATTCCATACGTAATAAATACTGCGCCTCAAGAGGAAGTAGGGAGTTCAGTCTGAAGTCGGGCGACGGGCTGACCAGCTGATCGGTTGAACTCTCTGCCTTCGGGCGGGGAGGAACCCGAACGAGACTACCCCGAAGGCCGGAGTCTCTTTCGGGGAGGTAAACAAACCCTGAACCCGTTTATGCGGGTTCAAAGGGCATATTTTTGGCCGAGCCCGGGCTTGTGCTACATGATACCCTCGTGGGGGTGGTGATTAAATACTGTTCCGTCTGAAGTCTGAGTTTCCGTCAGAAGTCTATCAGTCAGTCATAGCGAGGAGTCAGTCAGTCGAGTCAAAGGAAGTCCGTAAACAGAGTTGCGTTCAGACAATTACTACAAGACATTGGAATAGTGATACTGGTCGAGACAACATTGTTCTCCCTACTAAACCTGATTGTTCGTACTAACACTTTCTACTTCTCTGTATATATTCCTGTTTGTAATATATATCTGTGTTATTCCATATACGTGTTCGAGTTCTTCTTTATTGGTTCTGACTATCACCGTGGACTAAGGAACCGTGGTACACACACACACACACACGGACCACACACACACACACATATATATATATATATATATATATATATATATATATATATATATATAAAAAGACATCAATAAAAAAAAGACATTCGAAGAAATCCTTTCAAAAGTCGAAATATGAACAGTTTTTGTTTCCTTTGTAGTTACCCAATATTTCATCATTTATATCATTTTTTTTACACTTTCTTCTCAGATTCAACATTTGAACAACTGATACATTTGAAGAATGTCCTCTTATTATTAACATTTTCCACGAATTCTTATTCTTCATGTGGTGGAGAATAGCATTCCTACCAAATTTCTTTAATAAAACATTCAAGTTGTCCAAAATATTTCATTTGGCAAGTTTGAGATCTGAGCGGACAATATTTCATTAGCACCGTTGCTTACAGATTAATTAAAAGCGGGGATTTTCGAGAAACAAAGAACACTAAAGAAATCTGTTTTTCCCACCGCATAATCGATTTTATGACTTCCATTTGGGTTAAATGCAACGATTTTTAACTTCTTAAAAAGAGAACTCTGTTTTATTCGGAGCAGCATAAAAAAATGCATGAGGAAACTTCTAGTAACGAGAAAGAAGTTTATACTACGGATTGCAAATATTAGATGTTCACTGAGCAATATAGAAACAATCTAACAGAAAACAAATATCCGAACACAGAATAATTGTTAGATCAATCTAATGTAATAAACCTGATTCTGTTGCATGTCGTGTGACCTGACAGATTAGTTGAAATTGAAGGGATTTTACGACCGGGCAAATGGATATATCCGTTTTCATATTTATTTATTGAATACAATTTCCCGTCTTTCAATCGCTACAGAAAGAAAGACAGACATTTCCTAGAATGTTTAACATTTTCTAGGACGGTGAGTGTTAAACAATTTAATTATTATTATTCTTCTGGGCGCGTGTTCTTTCAAGATCTTTACGATCACGACTCTCCACAGCTTCCTGTTTTTTTCCTCTTTTCTGAGTAAGTTTTGTCTTTTTGCAAAATCTATTAGTTCTTATTCTGCCAACCATGTATACGAGAACAGTAGATAGGTTATATTCCAGTTTTTTCCTTTTTCATTAAATATGTCACCTGACCCCTTTCCTCAATGTTCTTTTGACATTGTCCCTTTCTGAATGTACGTTTACTTTTTTCGTTCATATTTACATCATTTGTCGCCATGTTTATCACAACGTTTCGGCCGTTGTACGCTCCGGCCTTCTTCAGGTGGTTAGAATTTATTTCGCCCACTGTGGTGGACTATTCTTGTCAGTTATCTCCTGTTATGTTCTCCACTGCATTAAACAGGTATTGAATTCAAACTTTTTGGGTCCTGTCACTGGATCTAACTAACGCCTTTATCCACTGTGCCATGTGTCTTTGAGGACATCTGTGTATGAATTTCTGGGTAATTATAAACCTAATATCTCCAGTAACCATTTTACCAGTGCTCATATTGCATTTTTTATGCTATTATTGCATGTTTTTTTACAAGAGCTCATATTGCAATTTTTGTTATTATCGCTATTCTCTGACACACCTTATTACTGGTACCCTTAATGTATTCATTTCTATGATAGTTCGGCTCAGGAGGATTTTCCAGAGGGGAATTAAAAGGAGATAACTGACATCCATTAGACATGACACGTAGAACTAGAACAGTCTACCCCAGTGAGCGAAAAAAGGGGTTCAGTTCGACATTCCAACCACTTGAAGAAAGCCGGAGCGCACAACGGCTGAAATGTTGTGATAAACATGGCGACAAAGTTGACGACAATAGCCCGAATAGTGTAAATAGTGTACATACTACCTCATCTCAGAAATATAGACAGATACTAATACTTAGTTATTACTCCATGGTTGTATACACTTCCTCTGCAATTTTTGCCATTTTTGGGTCCTCCCGTGGTTCATCAATGACCGTAAGAAACAAAAAAAAACAAAAAAAAAACGTTTGGGTTGCTTGCCACGAGAAAATGACATCCCATTAATATCTGCCGCTTTCCATCTCCTTTCTCTCCTCTTTTCAAGTACTGCCAAAACAGCTTCACATCCAACGAGAGGGGGAGAACCTTTGATCAAATATTATTGTAACAGTTAAAATGGAATTCTCAACATAGTTCTATAGAAACACATTTATGTTGTTTATTCTTCATCTATGTTGGGATTGTGCAACACTCACAAACATAGAGAAGTACTGATATTTCAGTAACAGTTCAGTAATTTTCCGTTTGTTTCTATTGAAGTCTTCCTGTCTCATAATAATTTGCTTAGCGTTTGGAATGCATGTTTTGATAAAGTGGTTTCGATAGAGATATGATGATAATGCCGTTGACAGAGCATGACTCAGTGCAAATGAAATTTGTAAGGAGAATGTTCATTATAAGCAATTTATTTCAAATGACAGGAAAGAAATCGGTGGAATTTTGAGGGAATGTGGAAGACTTTCTGAAAAGATTTACTCCAAGATTGCAACAAATGAAACGGAAAGCATCAAGTAATTTAATCAACATGAGAAAGTAGATTGTTGAACAAATACCACAAACGTAAAAATGGAGTGCAATTGAACAATTATTTTTGCGAGCAACAAATCAACTGATACTTTGGAGTTACGCGTATACTAAAAAAACATCGGAAAAAGATTGAGTTTGGATGCCTTACAAGTAACAGTGTTGAATCGACATCTCTATTAAATCCACGGAGCCAGATTTGTTCCATTTCGTTTTCCATGCTCAGTGGAATGATTTACATCAACTGTTATTCACCATTCTCATTTAAAATAATGAAAACATGAACAATACTTTCAGATAGACTGGTTCCTGTCAGCTGTTTTCCATTCTTCCCAAATTCTCACAGCTTAATGGCCTTAAGACCGGTTATCATTAAATACTTCATAAACGTTTAACGCGTATATTCTAGCCTCTGCAAAAGATTATATAAGAATAGTCTGTTAATTTTAGCGCTTCAGAAAGTACCTATGACCTGATGCCAGGCCCCATCTTTATAATAGTCATGTCAGACCAAGAATTGGGTATTGTCTCCAAATATGGGCTGGTGCTACCCAAACTTAACTATTCTTTATCAACAGAATTTAAAAGCGCTTAGGTGAGCATGAGGGTAATGAATTATCCCCCATCCTGTGATATACCAGAGAGAAAACATTTCCAACGTTTAGCTTCTATATCGTTATTACATTGACAGATATTTGGACGAGTTACATTGCTTAGTTACTCCATCGCGGACCTTAACAACTAGGACACACCATAAATTATGCAGGTGTCAAACCATCTACATTCTTTTCGCGTTCCTTTGATAAAACAAGATCCACTCAGATAACTTCTTCTCCAGAACTGTTACTTTTTCGAACAAATTCCTTAGAGAATGATTCTATGATAATCACAATTTGTTTTCTTTAAATTCAGGGTCAACAGATATTTATCCTGCTCTTTCTCATAATGCTGACTTACTTCTTCCATTAAATTTCACTCAGTAAGTTACAGAGTAGAGAATAATCATCAATTCATAAATTCTGTTGACAGTGGAATCTTTCAGAAAATAATTCAGTCTACACGAGTCGAAGAATTCCTGGAAAACGATTACGACATCGGTAGGTGTCCCCGCTAACAAACACACCAGCTGTTATTCCTCTCATTAATAACTGGATGTAAATCATTGCGACATGCAATTTGTATCATTTAAAAGACCAATTGGGTCGATCTTTCAACTTTGTAATGGATGAACTATGAGTAAAAAAAATATTTTTGAAAAAATATTTTGATTGAATTTTTTTGTTTCTTTTTGCATGTCTTATCAAATTATTTTGCAAATTATTTAAAGCCAAACCTATTTTGGTATGTCAGAATAATTTTCTTATTTCGCGTGTCAGTATTAACAAATGCTTGAGAACAAAAATGTTTTTATCCAGATACACCTCATGCTTTTTAACCCATAGTTGGTGGGAAGAGATGGAATCATACCTCTCTCTAAGTGTATTTGCGTATAAGTGAATGGAATTCGAATTAGTATCTATCATTTTTATTCCATTGTACTACACGCACATCATTTTAGCGCAGCTGAAAAACAGACGTAAATTGCGTATTATCCATCAGAAATGCATATTGTGTTTCCTACATACGTCACATTATCTATTTTTGATAGTCAGCATGAATTATTCCCCAAAGAAATTCGTTCAATTTTAATATCCCATAGTCCCACTGCCTTTCTTCCGGTTCCTGCTTTCCATCTCTTGTCCCTGGCACGTATTTCGACTCTTCGAAAAGTTTATCTCCATCACCTCACGTGAAGTGCACAGCTAACGTCTTAACATTTTATTCTCTCTTCTGTTCGCTTTCTTTTAATCGCTTCTGACCTTTGCTTCTCGTGCTTGTCTTCTTCGAATCTTGCCGGCTAATACCCTAAATCGAACTCATACACGTGACAGTTTCAGGCAATTGGTCACGTCTTTGCGATTTGAGGAGGCCACTTGCCCAGTTATTCCCAGCGAAAACTCAAACTGAATGGTTAAATAGATTTGCAAAGAAATAGACTTTATAGGTAGTGCTATCAGAAATGGTACATCCGGAGAAGGAATAAATCTCTCTCTCTCTCTCTATATATATATATATATATATATATATGTGTGTGTCTGTGTGTGTGTGTCTGTAAGTATTGATCGCCAAAGTCTTTATAAACAGCTGCCAAATAATTCGGTGTCATCCCATGTGCCCACAAAATAATTTTTACCTATTGAGATGTAGACTGGGCAAGGCCACTTAGGATTTGATACCCGCAAGTTTTTAAATGATACACCTTGCATGTCGGAATGATTTACATCGAATTATTAATCAGAGGATTAACAACTGGTGAGTTTCGTATAGACTGCTTTGTTTTCTGAAAGATTCCACTGTCAACAGGATTTATGAAGTGTTGATTATTCCCGTCTATGCAACTACTGATTATATATATATATAACATGAATATACAGGATAAACCAATATTTAGCTTTGTAAATGTGGCCATAATACTTTCTTTTATGAAAAAAAAACTCTCTTTTGCCACGGAACACTTGCCGCTTTTGTACAGAAGACATTTCCGAGAACCTCGGTCCATGGAAGTAATATAGTCACCCGTTTGTGACGATTTCTCAGACACTTCACGCTTATTCACCAGCTAAATATTGGATTATACTGCTACTATGCTGACAAAACGTTAGATAGTGCATTATATTCATGTATAGTTAGTGCATTAAAATAATTAGTTAAAATAGTGCATTAAAATAGTTAGTACATTAGAATACATTATAGTTCGTTATTAGGAAAATATTGGAAAATATACAAAATATCTGGGGTCCCCATAACATCATGGCAATCTTCAGGAGTGGTTTAACACAATGCAGATGTCTTTACAAGGTATGACCGCCTATAGAGGAGAACATGATTACGGAACGTGTATACGCAATCTCATGCAGATGTGGCAAGAAATATATAGGAGAAACAGGCCGCCCTCTTAGGATAAGAAGACCGTACATCCATATCACGAGAGAAAATAGAAAAATCAGTTATGGTTAATTATATAAGGAGGTTAAAGGAAGATCACCGTCCTCTTTGCAATGAAGTTGAAATAATAGACAGAGAACATCGCTGGAAAATACAAAAACTGAAAGAATCAGCGCATATGCTAGGCCAAAAGAATCTACTAAGCAGATCAAGCATAGGCATGAATACAATATAGGAATCAGTCATAGTGAGTAACCAGCATTATAAGACACGAGAGCCTGTGCAAACCATGATGCAAGGCACCATTGAAGGTGGAGGTAGAAGAGGAGGCGAACGCAAAAACTAGTCAAACTATGGACAGGTTCGCCTGTACCAGAATTGCTGATGGCTGCCGTTGATAGACTGTTGTGGAAAAGAGTTACTTTGGCTTCTGTATTCGGATCAGCCCTATGTTTACAAAAGTTAAGGGGATGCTGCTGATGATGATGAATACAGAGAACTAGTGAAAAACAACAATAACAAAAAAATGTAATATGAGATCTGGTTTACTTCGACATTAAGTTTATAAGTAACAAAAAAACGGTTACAGGTCCCCCAATTATCCCAGTCGATAAAAGCGTTTGTTTAAGTAATCCAAAACGTGCCTTGTTCCAAAGAGTTGTTTGTTCAATACCTGGCTACAGCATAGGGAACAGAAATTTGGAGATTTAAGTTACTAAAAGGAATTAACTGAAACTGAGATATTACAAAATGGCCTGAACATGGAATTAGAACAATTTACCACTGAGGATAAAAATAACGGGTTCAGGTTTCGAAATTCCAACGTATAACACAACAGGCGGAACGTCGTGAATATGGCTAACAGAGGAACAACAATCAGAATTATGTAAATAGTGTAAATAGTTACAATGACTCATCGCAGATATATAGACAGATGAAATTATGAATATGTTTCATTTTCTTCCAAGACCATGAAACTCTAAGCATACCAGAAAACGACAGGTAATTGAAAAATGATCTTCAGATCCAGATATGTGTGTCTGAGACCATCTACTTTTACGTGCCATGTCCATTCAGGAACTATTGTTATATGGGCCCACTTTCGATGCTGTCAATAGCTTTTGAACATTTATTATGCGTGTATATCTTAGTTTTGAAATCAATTTACTTACACGCGTGAAGGTAAATTTCTTTTGCTTTTCCCTATATTACGTAGGCATGACAGAGTTCAATTTTTCAGGCCTTTTTTCTTCACTGTATCCTATATTTTCTAGAAGATATGTTTTCCAACTCCTATTACGCTTTAGAATGTAAAATCGATTCTGTTCGAGATTTGATTGAAGGCGATTAACATCAGATATAATAGCTAACTTGATAGATATCTTAGTTATGAACACTGAATCTATTCGAAAAAATTAAAGCTGAACGTAATTTCTAGTCTGTGGGTATCAAATCAGCTCTGCCTGTAGACAGAAACAAACGTTTCACTCGAAACATGATTAGGTTGTTACAAAAGTTTGTTTTTATGATTTATTTTAATGCTTAGAATATATTAATAGTTGTGATGAGTCATTAAACAGTGTATTCCCATTCCCTGTTTAGGACCTCATGCCAAATATCCACTAACAATACAATGTCTCGACGATACAAATCAATAGATGATGACTCATGAAGCCATGTTTTAAACTCCACTTCTTTGTTGAATGAAACGCATTTTAGATTGTTAGAAAATGATTGGAAATAGTTATAGACTGAAGGGGCTAACATATTGGAATGTGTCGGATGTAGTGTAAAAACTGCCTACAAAGCTCTTGAATTGTATATTTGGTCATGTTAGCGACGTTGGATTGCGCATTGTAATCGCCGGTCAGGCCTTTGCAACTAAACTTCCTCATTGGGCCTATTCATTTGTTCAATTTACAGCTTAGTTTTGACAGTTTTTTGTTGTTGTTGTTTTGAAGCAATTCATAGTAAATTAACCATTGTCTATCCCACTAAACGCAGACCATATGCTTATGTCAATGCAGCTCTGTCTTGATTCAGGATTGTGACCTGTATGTCGGGACCTATCCATTAATTTCATTGTTTCATATTCACAGAACGACATTTATATCCACTGTGATACTATCGTAATAGAATCTTTCTTTGTAATCACGAGTAGCCAGTATATCCTCTGCAAATACGTTGATTGCATAATAATTTAACTGTCTTGATCTTTTTTCACGATCAACCGTATAAGTAAATGGATGGTGAAAGCAGAAAAATGCTCAGCAATTTTCCCAAAGGTAGATGTTAATTTTTTGGTTAAATACCTATTCCTGAGAAAGATAATCTTATGTGAAAACAGAGGAGAAATTAATGGCACATCACTATATTAAATTTTCGAAAGAATAATCCTATCACTGTAATTTTGACATATTAAATGACGAGCAGTAATCACCTACAACAGGGGTTCTCCATTTTCTTTTTGTCTGTCATCGTCAATTTTCACATGGAAATATTTTCCACCTCACTTCTGTATAGCAAATATGCAAGAGTATGCAAAGAGTGTTTGGTAAACGTTTTTTAGTGGCTCATAAACTGGCATTATGAGCTAGTAAAATTACCCCAGTGAGGTAGCAAATAACGTTGATTTATGCTGTGGCTGTTGCTGCTACTACCGTATTAAAGAACAAACAAAAGGAAAATATATAGTTTAGTTATATGTTCAAGTTTAGTTTTATGATGAGTGGAAAGGGTTACAGTTATTGACAAAAATATTAAACGATATATGTTCATAATTACAAAATTAAATATAATATACACGACTATCAACTAATAGAAATTCGACGATTTTTGTTGCTATTGGTCTTTCAAGTTATGATTCAATTCCGAAGAAAATGTTATGTTGTCTGAAGAAGTATTTGAACGTTAATTACCCTTCTCCTAACTATAGAAAATACTAAGAGGTTTATATCTTATGAAATGTTACCCAATTATTCCCATGTAATCCATTGCATTTTTTACCTTTGCATATCTCCTTTGAATAATTTGGTGGGGTAGCATATGTCGATATACTAAAAAGTTATATCCACATATGCTACCCGAAACATTACTTAAAATCCTATATCACCCACCAAAATTTCCACTTTTTTACCATTGTCTCTTCAGGTGCTCATTGCCCACCAAACGGATGAATCACCCACCAGAGGGCAAAATCATCTTGGCTCGAAAACCATGACGTACAAACGCAAAGAACATTGTAGGAAAAGAACGTTCTCTGATATATCAGCATTACTATTTTCTTCATTTTCCTGCCTTTATTTTAATAGAAAACGAGGCGATATGTTCTTTTAAATTTTAACTTTGAAATTTCCTATGTGACATGATTAAAAAAAACTAAAGTAGGAAAATGCTATCAATCAGGAAATGGCAACCATTGATAATATTTAATTAACTTCTAGCAATGTCGATAGTAGAAAAACAAAACTAAAATAGTTGATTTCTTAGTATGACGTTTTCTGTTTAGTATCCAATTTTACTGATGTTGAATGAGGGCTTATAGTGAACGCGAAGCCATGCGCATTTCTTTAATTCAAGGGACATCTGACAGGAATTCCCTCAAGTACTCCTACACAAATATCTCTCATTGCATCATGCTGTATATCAAATCAAAACTAATTCAAACTTTTTCCTTCATTTCAAACTTAGTTAATCTAAGTCATGTGAATACGAAGAGAATTTGATTATCTGAAGAGATAAGAAAATACAATTACAAACACGCAGCGGAAGTAAAAAAAAATTAAACAGGATTTTGTTGTGTCTTTAGTTAGTACAGTTTTTTACACGTTAAACACAGTCAGCGTAAAAAATGAGCTGATAAATGATCTATTCATAATTTCAGATATTTATCGATGTATTTACTAATATTGTTATTGCTGATTTAGCTTCGAGATTAAATTCTTCGGCAGTAGTTATCTCGGGTTAGGGACAATCTTTTTTACAGTTTCATATTTAGAAAATCGTTGATAATACTCCATCGTTTCGTTTTGCGACGTGAGATTTGTAATAAATGGATTAAGATGGGAGAAACTGATCAGTTGGAATCAGATATGTTTTTCCACATGCAATTTAACCAACATAGTAGAAAAAACAATAAATAAGAAACTTGGAGAAACTTTAGTTTCAGATTCAGTTTCACTGATTATTTTCTAATTTAACACCCTTTTTTTTAAATCTCAAAGAGATTCTTCAGCGATTTTTCTGTTCTTGACGACGATCCACAATTCTGATCATATCGACTGTGAAGTTTACAAATATTTTCAAGTGATTATCACAGACGATAATATTCCTTTTTTTTCTATTTGATTCATGGAAATATTTTTCCGAATTCTTCAATTGCGTTCACGCTTGCTCTTTTGAATTTGATTTTGCATAGCAGTATATCAACCTGTATCGGGTTATTTAATGCCGGAATCTAAATTTTTTAACACAGTGTTATGGCTTCAACTACAGACACACTTTTTTTCGTGTCATATTCTTATTAAAGTTTTTGTTGGTAATCTTGCCTTTAAAATGTTTTGTCGGTAATTTTGATATAAATATGTAGCATTGGTAATGTTATTTTTATATAATAATGTATTGCTTATATTTTTACTATAAAAATGTAATTTTATACTAAAATAGTGCTTAGGGCTTCATTATTATACCATAGCTAGAATTCTAATAGGTGCTACCACCCCGGGCCCAGGGAAAACAGAGATGGTGTCACGCTACTCAAATTGTCCAATCTCCTGATCATAGACCATCTTTATAAGCACTGTTCAAACACATGTTCTGAAAATGTCCCGCCGTTAAATTTTTCAAACAAATAAATAGAAAATACATCAGATTTCATCCATTTCCTAATACTTACTCAATCACTCACACACACACACACACACACACAAACACACACACACACATATATATATATGCATATGTATGTACATATGTATGTATATATATATATATATGGATGTATATATATATATATATATATATATATATATATATATATGTATATGTATATATATGTATATATATATATATATATATATATATATATATATATAAATATACATAAATGTAAATATATATATATATATATATATATATATAAAATTAATATTTTAATAAAAAAAAAAAACATTGTCCATTTTTCTGTTCTGAGCATCATGTTGTTTATATTCCATCTATCTTTCTGGTCAGTTTGGATTTTTATTGTTAATATAAATTGCAACATGGCATTGGCGTTTGTTTTGTTGACGGTTTTGATATCCTTAATGTTTCATTTTCGAGTCAGACGTTTTATCCACCAAGCAAGCAATGCCTTAAAAATGAAGGATGAAAAGTTGAACTTTCGCCATATTATCCCAAATCCAAAAGCAGTTTGGCAGATATAAATTTGTAAAGTCCTTTGACATGCTTGTACTCCGGGGTCGATGAAGACGCTCTTGATACATATACAAATGGATGATATTGCTAAGAGTTTGAAAACCGACATCTCAACAAGTTTTCCTTATTTTCTTGACTAGAATCTTAACGATACATGCTTCAACATACCTTAGAAGCTCAAAGAGTTGAATAATCCATCTATCAGATTTTAGAACAATTTAAATACAAAAAAAATTGATATTGTGTAGTCTACCTCACACACCTTCCAACAAAAACCGAAAATATTTTAATCTTGATTATGTATTTGAGAAATTAATCTTAATTATCTATTCGAATACAAACTTGTTTAATGATCTAATACAAATAAACAATAACTATAAAAAATCAATTTTCAATTAATAATTGAAATAGAAAGATGCACTAATGTATTAAAACGTCAGAATACAACAGAGCAGAAGCCAATCATGATGAATGGTTGAAGACTGTTAGATTAGTCCCCCAGGAATCGTTAAAAATACTGGGGTTAGCTTCTCTTGTGTTCTCTGTCTAAAAGAGCCAGATCAGACCAAAGAAAAAATATTGTTGCCACATCTCCAATACACTAATTTCATATTGAAACATTAATCTCGTAAGATATTTCAAAATATAAAACGTACTTTTGACAAACTACTATATATGGTTCTACCCACAAACTGTCATAACTTCCATTGAAAATAATTTAATGTTTATCTGGAATCGGCACAAATAAATAAACAACACCAGTAATTGAAATAGAAAACTCTAAACGTAGAATAACTATAAATAAAGTTTAGTAGTCAAGGAATGCGGGTTAGAAGAAAACCCTGTGTGAGTGAACACCCTTAGTCGACCTTTTGCCACGCTATCTCTTCGTAGTACCTTCTTTGTCCATCTTGTGCGCACAATACCCTCTTATCTTTTTTGTGGGAGTTAATATTTTTTCGCTTATAGTCTATATAGCGGTAATAATCTCCTTTGGACTTTGAATTTCAAATGCTTCAAAATCGCTCCATTGAGTCTTCCATCTCTTTTGTATCTTATGTCACCTGTGAAATTTTTCGCCTTGGATCGTATACAGAACATTTCCCATACTTGGTTCCCAATACTAATCTTCACATAAAACCTGGTTTGATCTTTTATAATTAGGTTTTTTTTTTCTAAAATAACAAAGTAATTAATAAATTCAGGACTAAATAATAAACTAAATCTTGAAGGAGGAATTTAAATAAAGGATTATATGATCACAAGAGATCATATACAAAACAACACATTAGATATATTAGTTACTCAACTTAATGAGTCTGCTACTGTAATTAAAAGCGAAAACAATTTACTAAGACACAAATGTATTAAAAGCGTTTCAATCATTAGATCATCCACAGAAAATTTATATCCAGAATTTTGTTGTATTTCAATTTTCTTGGCAGCTATGCTATTATCACATTCTGGGGTAATTAGTAACTTAAGTGAGGAAAACATGAAAGGAAAAAAAAGATAACATAAGTGAAATCGGCTAGACTATATACCCAAAACGTATATTAAAAATAAATAATAACTTTTAAATATAAATTTATAATTCTTATCGACCTGTCTCCTTTGGGACCATATGTGGTGTCCAGAATGTAAAAATAACTTTACCCCGATGACGTCCTAAAGGAAGAACATATTTTTTTTAACTCTATCAGTTTTCAAGTATATATACATACATACTAAAATATATATATATATATATATATATATATATATGTGTGTGTGTGTGTGTGTGTGTGTGTGTGTGTGTGTGTGTCGACCTTCTTTGTGTACATGTACAAGAAAATCTTTAAAATTTGTTATACAAAGTAGAAAATTTAACTTGACTAAATAATAAACTAAATCTTTTTTTTAAAGGTTAGATCTTCTGCTAAAATAGATTACTAGGGGTATATTATTCGATGAATAAATAAAAGTTCAACTACATCATATATATATATATATATATATATATAAAGAGAGAGATATAGATAGATAGAGAGAGAGGGGGGATGAGACATTTCTGCCAGTCCACTTATTTACCTATACTCATTTTCCTATTTTTTGTATCACTTTTATCCAATTACTATTTCTAGCATTCAGTCTCAAACCAATTAATTTGTTCCTCTTAAAATCACTACTTTTTAGATTGCCCTCTTGGCTACTGGCATCGGATTCTCTTGCCATTTCTTACCTTCCTATGGAATCTAATATCTTTTTTTTTTTTTTGCGTTGCATGAAAATCAATTCGATCAGAAAAGGAAATGCTCACTCCACACTTGCCTCATAAATAAAACGCGTACCTTATTTTATTCTGCGCCTTTCAATCTCACAGTTCCAGTTCCCGTTATATGCACACGATGTTGATTATGAAATTCCATAATGCTTAACAAGTTGCTGTTCAGAAAAAAGACCGAAATTAATACAAAAAATGATGAATATTGCCCAATTAATATCAACTTTGATAAGTACAAAAAATTCAGATTTTTTTTGATGAAGAAAATATTTCAATGTATAACAGAACAAAATGGTATATTCTACTATTCCGAAAATGCAAACCACTTAGACAATTCCTCGAATAACCAAACTAGTATGAATTAGTTTTCAGATTATGCGATAAATCATCAAGCGAAAAAAGAATTCATTGGAACAAAAAACACGTAGGAAATAGCGCTTTGCACAACATATACTTTCACCTAAGTGAATAGAAATAGCCAAGGGACATAGAAACATCATATGGTTCATCAAAGCATATATAACAGTGTAAAAACAAATATTTTTCAAATATTCATGAAACTCGTCAAAAACATATTCCTAAATAAAGGAAATTGCAGAAAAATATTTCCCATAACGTCACAGCACTCTTAGTAAGAATACCAAGAATAAAATGTTCACTTCTCTTTAGTTGATAATATCATATAATTCCAGATATAATAGTAAAACCTCGTCTGTATAACTTAATAATTAAGCATTATATGAAAAGTTATTTTAAAATCGGCTGGATTCTAAAACTTTACAAAAAGTGATTTACGGAAACGTCACCTGCAGCAGAATATTTACTTGTAATAATTATTATTGTATGTGAAATACCATTGCCTTGGATAAAAGCGACAGATTTTGATGACATTTTTTTTTATTGGCGGGAAGCATATTTTTTCAATTTTTAAGGTTTTCTTCCCTTATTTTGAAAAAATCTAAACATTTCACAACTGGTATGTGAGTATATAAAAGTGGTAATACTTGTAGTCGCCATTTTCTTTCATATTTATATTTTTCAATTTTTTCATGGGAGAGCAAAGTGCTGGTTCTCCCTAAAAGTATCATTCAAATCTGATCTAGAGATTTTTTTCATATGTGTGGAGAAAGTTATTTTATTGTATTTATTTTAGTAGGTAATAGAATGTGTCTTTTGTTTGCTGCCACACATGTCATAAACCTCGTGCCTCTTTAGATGTCATACTAATAAATTTAGTTGATTCACTCGACAATGCAACAAACATAAATGTAATGAAGTAATATTATGGCAAACCGAGATATTACATCGTTAAATAATATATTAGATAATATATTCTCATTTTATTATATTATATTATATATTCTCACGAAACGTAAATTTAAACGTGATTTTTTAATTTAGAATCTGAATGATAATGTGAAGATGAAAAAACAAATTAGGTCAAAAGTCAACGTTGCAGTTACAAATGAAGTTGGTTTTTAACAGCTTTATATTCTTTCTTTCTTTTATGTGCCATGTCCTTTCAGGACGTAGACGATCATGGCTTCCGACCTACTTCTGTCCCTTGCAGCTCTCAATAAGTTCCTTCGCTCTGCTATATCTCCAGACCATGTTCTGTCATCCACTTGTTTAAGTCCGCCAGGTATATCACGCGTTGTTTTCCTTTGTCTCTGTTTCCCTCTATTCAACTCGTATCAGATTCCCCAGGCCCTCCTTCCTGATTATGTGTCACAGAATCTTCAGCTGCCTCTTCATGATGTTAAGCATAAGCCTCCTCTTTGCTTACAATCTCTCAAAGATCTCATCGTTGCTCACACGATCGGCCCATGATATCCTTAGCATCCTTCTGTAAAACAACATTTCTGTCGCCTCGACACTCTTCTTCATCTTTGAGGAAATCCTCCAACAATCGCTGCCGTAAAGAAGGACAGATGTCACCTAACAGTTCAATATTCTTTTCTTTGTTACCAAAGATATCCTCCTGTCTCCATCTATGGAGGCAGCATAATTGTTCTTTCAATAATATAAACAAAAGAAATCAGACTTCCCTATCTAAATATTTTTGGCATCTGGAGGAAACAAATAGGACACCTAAAGTTAAATGGAAAATTATTAACAAGGCTAGAACATGTAAAATTTGGGATGACCCATGCCCTTTATGCCTCCATGAGAAATTGCACATAATTAAGCTTCTAAATAATAATAATCTATTAAACAATAGACACGAGTTAACGGTTTTTTTGTAGGCATCATCAGATTTTTGGTTTGAACTATTAGCTAAAAACTAGCATACAATATAATAACTTGTTGAATCGATAGCCCACTCATCAGATTCATGGTTTGAATAATTAACTAAAAACTTGCATACAATATAACAGCCTTCATAATCCATAGCCGAAATAAATAGTTTAAATACCCTAAAAAAAGATAACCCTTTATGAAGTCGTCAAAAAACAAACGTTACGACAGTTTTTTTTTATATGCACA
>CAHIKZ030001713.1:2300000-2345000 GCA_903632075.3 Acanthosepion pharaonis
CTGTTTGTTTGACAAGTATTACGTAATTCCAGTACTGTTAAAAATGGACGATTATAAATATATACATTTTATAATATAAGCCGTTAGCGAAAATATTTGAATAGTTAGCTCAATTAAATTTGTAATATTTTGATCTTTTTTCATGTTTATTCTGAAGTTCTCAAATGGACATTTCTGATATTTTGTTAAAAAATTGATGATTCTGATACAGAAATTTACATTTATTACAGAATATCAAAATATAAAAATGAATGCATTTACTATGGAAATATGAATAAAATTTTCAGGTTAAAATAATAGAGATTATCATATGCTTGGACAATTAGCAACAATAGAAAATATGCAATTATATTTGAATTAAAAATTCGCAAATTAGAAATTTTGAATGAGTCTAAAATTTGAAGTACAAATTACATAATTTCCTATGAGTTATATTCGATTAATTTGTTTTCGATTAGTGTGCATCCTTCATTAACCGCACTAATCATGGGATATATATTGAGGTCAAATAGAGAGCGTCGGCATTCTGTTTCATATACGATCTATCCTTGATATTGAGAAGTTTTATCCATAAATATAACACATAAAGACAGTGGGGTTGAATAAGTGATCGAACACATGAAAATATTTCATATTTTTATTTGTAACATATTAAATTAACAAAACGGTAATATATCTACTGTATTAGATTCCATACTAAAAACGTATGCAGATAAAACTAAATAGTATCCCATAGTTAAGAAAATATAGCAATATTAAAATTTTTACAGGTTTAAAAAAATATCGTACAACAGAACAAAAACATGTTTTCTCTATTTAATAATTTGTAGCAAAGCCTTTATTAAGTTCAACAGCAACCAATCTCTTCCTGTAATCTTTAGTAGGTATTTTGTTTCATTCTTCCAGAATAATTGTCTTCAGGTTTTTGATGTTTGTTGGACCTCTATCACGGATCTTATTTTTCAAAATCCGCCAAAAATTCTCTATTGGATCCAAATCCGGTGACTGACTGGGCCATTGTAAGATGTTAACGTTGTTATTAGCAAGTCAGTTCTTCTGACTCTTAGTAGTATTCTTGGGATGATTGTCCTGCTGGAAGATCCAATCAGGAGGAAGCCCAAGATTCTCTACAGAAAGCGATAAATTTTCGATTAGGATTTGTTGATATTTTTCTGTATTCATTCTACCGTCTGAAATTGCTAGTTTGCCAACAACTCGCATCGAAAAGCAGCCCCAAACCATGATATTACCCACCATCAAATTTGACAGTTGGTATGGTGTTCTTGGGTGCGTATATACATATATATTGGTGAATAGACATAATGTTCAAGGTTGATAAAACTATTCGGAGTTTCATCAACTGCATGAGCATCTGAGTAATGATATCGAAATCGGATATTATGTATATTCACTAATATATTATTATATGTCTGTTTCATATCATTTAGCGCTCTATTTATATCATCTGAGGAATAAATATGCATAAGTACGTGCAAAGATTTTACCTTACCCATTATATGTGTACGTATGTATGTTTGCGTGAATGTGCCTATATATATATATATATATATATATATATATATATATATGTGTGTGTGTGTATATATATATATATATATATATATATATATATATATATATATATATATATATATATATACAAAAAGAAATAATCATACATAGAATTAATCAGCAATATTAATGCGATTAATGGCGAAATCAATTCGCTAGTAGAAACATAATGTATGCATTAAATTACTGTTAATCCATTGAATGATGTGATCCTCATTTATAAAACTATTGCCAGATGTTTCTAGTGCATATGTTTTTAAGTTAAGCAAGGCCTTGTTTCTTGTTTAGGAAGAGGTTTCCGGTACTCTCTCTCTCTCTATCTATCTATCTATCTATCTATCTATCTCTCTCTCTCTCTCACTGGCCTCTGTATCTCCAGTTGCCGTGATCTATCCACTACTCTTCTCCTCATCCTTTCTTCTATCACTCCTATCTGACCTTGCTCCAAATTTTCTGTAACCCCTTGCGTCCTAGTGGCTTTCCGCATTGCTTGGGGTGAAACGCTTTAAAAAAAAAAAAAAAAAAAAAAAAAAAAGGAACTTTCGAAGAAACATTCTTTCATCGTCAGGCTGTAATTTTTTTCCTTTAAAGTTAAAACTTGAAGACGAAATAAGTGTTTTAGATCGAAAAATGTTTTTTTTAAGAATGATGTGTTTTAAGAATTTAATGACGGTTGTATCGGTATATATCGGAACGTGCGAGTCGCAACGCTAAAGTTCAAAATTTCAAGTGAGAATTTTATATGAAATTTGAAATATGATAAATCCACGAATTCTTTTTTTTACAATGTGTTTTTCAGTTAACAAGACATGAACTAAGTATATAGTTCAATTAATATATTGATATGTCTTAGTAGTTTTTTTCTCAGGAATTTTGTACTGCGGATCAATTGTTTTTTATAAACATTATATTAGGCAGCATATATTTTATATATAACGAAATAATCATACATAGAATTAATCAGCAATAGTAATGCGATTAATGGCGAAATCACTTTGCTAGTAGAAACATAATGTATGCATTAAAATACTGTTAATCTATTGAATGATGTGATCCTCATTTATAAAACTGTTATCAGATGTTTCTAGTGTATATTTTTTTTTAAGTTAAGCAATATATATATATGTGTGAATTAAGTAAATATAAATACAAATATAAATACAAGCAACCATACATGAGTGCGATCACGCCTATATATAAATTTGCAAATAATTTTTAGTGTTAACAAAACTGTGCTGACTGTGGTATTACAGAGCTATAATATATATATATATATATATATATATATATATATATATATATATATTACCTTTTGTCGAAATTATGACTCAGGTTTCCATATTCAATCTTTAGGTATTTAGAATGGTGAGGAACTCTTCCTTTCGAGCGTTAGTATATTCAAAAAATTCTGGGTCTCTTGGAATTAACGTTATGTAGTATATATAATAATACATAGAGTATATATTATATATATAATAATTATATAATTACTATCTAATATTGAGATATAGATCAGGATTCAAGTTACAAATTTGAAGGTTGTGGATAAAAAAGAAAAAATAATATTAAAAATACAAAATGGAGACGACGAAATATTAAACATCCGTTGAGCTTAAACGTATAGTTAAGCAAGGGGGTAACTTTATATAAATATGTATAAAAATTTACAATTGTAATAACTCATTATATATGAGTGTGTATGTGTGTGTCTGTCTGTCTGTGTGTTCTTGGAACTTAATGTTACAACTATTCTTTTTACCAAATGCTCTAGCTGGGTGTTTTCTTATAAAATACAGCTTTTTAACTTTTCCACTGATTTTACAGACCAATTTCAAAATATCGCAGGATCTAACAGCTTAAATGTTATGTTCAATTATAATTTACAAATAAATAAAACCATTTCCGCTTCAGATAATACTGTCTCCGTATACAACAGGTATGAATTATATTCTTAACGCAGTAGAATCTTGCAGATGTGGAAATATTTTTGATCATGTGCATAAAGGGTAATGTTTAGTGTCGTGTTAAAAGGAATCACTAACAGGAATTCAAATTTCATCTTCGTTGGTACCATTCACTTCAGAAATGCGTATCAATTTTTGTCCGACAAGTTATAACAGGGGAGATTGAGGTTTCTCCAACTGGATGGTAATATAATGAATGAACCCAACTCGAAAACGTTCCACACTCTTATTAATGAAGGGATACATGATTGTTTAGGTAGATAGAGGAAAGTATACTCTTGCATTAAAAATGGATTACTATAATCCTGTTGAAATCAATCGTATGTGAAACATGAAGATTACCATTTTAAGATGAATCAAAATTTCCTCATCATCTACAAATCTGCCATGATGATATTTGAATGCAAGTTCCGTGCTAGGAAAAGGAAGGTTCTAAAGATCAGACATCGGCCCAGATGAATAAAAAAAATGCATAAGAAAATGGAAATTGAAGATAATTCTACAGGGTTCATTTGTTCACTAATGCTTATCAATGATAAACATAGGTGAATAAATAAAGTTGTATTTAAACAAACCGTAAAACTTCCACATCCGCTAATTTCTTTTTCTTTTTTTGCATTCCGAAGATGCTAAATTTCTGTTTATTCCAAGACAACACTCTGTTTCCATGAACTGCGTGTACATTATTCTTCATAATATTTTTTTTTGTAATACTACAGGGCTTGGATGTCCGAGTTTATATCTCTGAACCAGAATACAAGTCACGCTTTCTCTTCTAGTGTTGTCATTTTCATTAAAAGTCAGCTCTCAGAATCAAACACTTTTAACTTCTACTTGAAAAGGCAAATGAAAGTGAATTAAGAAAAAAGAAGAAACTATAAAAAAGTTAAAATATTAATAATATTTCTTACATTTATTTAAATGTAATAGATGCAAAAACAGTGTAGCTTTTAGTTCATTAATGGCCACCCTCCAATATGATAGACTATCTATCGTATGAAGCTCTGACGGCCAAGAACTAATTATCCGCAAGCCTATGACGGGGCATTACTTTTGAGACCGGCTCTAAAATTGCACAAAAGACAAAAAACAGTGCAGGATATATATATATATATATATATATATATATATATATATATATATATATATATATATATATATATATATACGTTTCATTAAATAATATAGACAAGTGTTGTCTATTTATTTTATGTAAACTCTTTTCATAACGTCTAATAAGTTTAGTAATATTATCATTGACGAAGAAAGAAATTCACAATATTGATCCATATTTTTATTATACAACCTAAGCTTTCGGCTTACATAAGCCATTATCAAAGATGACAATGACAACATATTAAGCAATATACGGAGACGACAGTGATGACAGTCTGGGAATGTTTACATAGATGATCTCTAAGCAACGATAAACACGTGCATATAAGCCGCTAGAAGCGAAAATCGCACCGCATCTCATGACGTCACACATGACCACGCGGGAGTGAATTGGAGAAGTATGAAGTATGGAAAGCCGTTGGCACAAACCAATTGACTCTGTCACCAACTACAGACATTTAAGGATATTTGTAGAGATTCCATAGTTGATTTTGTTTAGGTTGGGTTTCAACTGTTTAATGTATAATGCTTCAAGGATTTTTAGTTTTTGTCTATTGTTTTCATGAAGACAGACAACACTTGTGTATATTATTTAATGAAACGTGTATGAATGAAAAGATGGTGCCTAAATACACAAAATATATATAAGTGTGTGTATGTGCGCGCGCGTGTGTGTATTGTGTATACACACTCTCTCTCTCACAAGCCCCCCATATATATATATATATATATATATATATATATATATATATATATATATATATATATATTTTCGTTTCACCCAAAGCAAAGCGGGAAGCCACTAGGAGGCAAGGGGTTACAGAAAATTTAGAACAAGATCAGATAGGAGTGATAGAGGAAAGGATGAGGAGAAGGGTAGTGGATAGATCAAGGCAACTGGAGATGTCGATTGACATTACATTTGAATAGCGGGAGATTATAGCTCTCAGGAAAACTAGAATAGGGAAGGGAGTTCCACAGGCGAGACGTGTGAGACATGAAGCTATTGGAGTAGAAGAGACGGCTACATTTAGGAGTTTCGACAGTGAAGGTGTGAGAGCGGGATGCCAGCCTCGTCGAGCGCTTGAACTCATGACGTCTTGGAACCAGCGAATGCAGCTCCTCAGAGCAATTGTCATGAAAGTATTTGTAAAACAGACAGAGAGAGGCGACGGCGCGTCTGTGAGAAAGTGTCTGTAGACGAGATGCCAGATCAGGGACAATTATATTGCATATCCGCCTCTGGAGCCTATCAAGAACCCCGAGGCAAATAGAAAGGTCTCCAGACCATATATGGCCGCAATACTCCATGCAAAGGCCGAATTGTTGATTGTAGATCTGGAGGATCGATTCCGGGGAGAAAAATTTCCTGGCGCGGCACAGGGAGCCAACATTCCCTTGCGGTGGACGAAGCAATTGACTCAAAGTATTTGTTCCATCTCAGGTCAGCAGTCAACGTGAGACCGAGCAGATGGTGGGAAGGGCATTGCGATTAACAGAGCAGCAGCATCTTTATAAATATAGCCTATCTTAAAAGTACACACACACTCACACACACACACACACACACACACACACACACACACACATATATATATATATATATATATATATATATATATATATATATATATATATATATATATATCCGTTTTTTTGTGTGTGTGTTTGTCTGTATTTTTTAACCTTCACCGCACGACGCAATCTTGACTTGCTGAGTAGGAAATGACTGTTACCCGATTTTTGTCGTAGTTATCTATTATTGGTTTACACTTTTTTTTTTGTTTTTTTTTAATTTTAAAATTATATTTGGTGATTAAAACAGGATATATATATATATATATCTGTAAAAAAGAAAATTAAATAAATCATATTTAGGTGTGATGAATATTCATATGAAAATTTAATTTTGTGTAATTAATGTGTGGTCTATTATATCTATCTATCTATCTATCTATCTATATATATATATATATATATATATATATATATATATATATATATATATATATATATATATATATATCGAGAGAGATCTATAGGGAGATAGAGAATATGGTTAGAAATGACAGACTCTCAGACACAGAAGTAAACAAATAAATTCACATACAAGAACAATGATGCAAAGATTTTACCTGATCTAATATTTCAGCCATTCTCAAAAGCTTTAACAATACGCACACATACATGTAATCACACACAGATACCCCCCACACCCATATGCTCCTCACACACATATATCCCCCGCACACACAAGAATCTCACCTGCGAAATCATCACGTAAGAGGGAGGAGAAATATGACAATTATCACTACAACACGTTGCTATGGAACTTGTCGAAATCCTTCAGCTGCTGCGTCTGATTTCAGTTCACATGCAGATTCCTAAAGAGAAAAATATATTAGCGATGGCAATAAAATACCTTCCTTAGCAAGAACTAAATAATATATTCAAGCGAGAGGTTATTTCCTAAAATAGTAAAGGCTGCACGGGCTAAAAGATATAAGTAAAGGGATACGTAGATAGCTAGGTATATAATGCGGGACAGTCTGATGTACAAATATAGAGAAAGATGAATAGAGTGCAAGAGAGGTGTTTAAAGATCAGATGGCGATACAATTATTTATTACTTAGTCATCCTCTACATTACGACTTGCTATTACCTCAGATAAACAAGGTGGCATCCCTGTTTCATCCGTTATATAGAATAATAATATATGTTTATAAAAGTCGCTGAAAAAAGAAAGAAAGTACAGGTATGTTGTTAAAGTTTCCTTTGGTGAAATAGAAAACACTCTTAATTTTGAAAATGTTCATTTATAGCCTCGTACTTCTTAGAATGACCCCCGGCTTCATGTTTATGGTTTTTAATTTAATATTTCTGTTGTTAAACTCAGATATTAAACGAGGAAAAAGGAGAATACCCATGAGTATTTTATGGTTGCATGGAGCTTATTCAATCATTAAGTTAAAAATTATGATTCATGAAAAAAATTCAAATAAGAAAACCGTCACATTATCACAGGTATTGCTACTATAAAATATTTAGAAAGAAACACTCATAGATTCTCGCAAACTATTGACCCTGAAATCAAATCGATCCAAACCGGATGGCCCACATTTATGGCCATGTTCCAGCCTTAGATAATATAAATTGTATATATTTATGGAGTTGTATCAGATTCCGTTATGTTTAGTACATCTATGTCTATTGTTCTTTCAAAATATCAATGATATCATCAATTCCTTATAATTTCTACCTCTTAGTAAATTTTGTTTTGTTTCACTATCTCTCCTAATTCGAGTTCTGACATCCAGTTACACAAGCAAGTTAGCTAGGTCAGGGGCTGAATTTCTCAGTTTCCGTTGCCCTTAATATATACTGAAGGTCTCCAATTTTCTAAGCCTTATTTCTTCATTATGTACCCTAGAAATTTCAACTGTCACTTTCCGTAATTTTAAACGTTTAAGCATTTCTTATGTATACAATGGTAACCATCCTTTAAATTATTGTATCACTATCATTGTTGTCTCCTAGATTTTTATTCTACATCACGTTTCTTTTTTATTTAGTGTCTACTTTTCAATCATCTTTACCTATTTCCATTCTCCCGTATAATATAGGTATCATTATCATGGAGTATTCTTCACGTTATCTTTCCATCTTCTATGGCTATTATTTGCAAAATGTACACTAGTTTTGACACAAGTATTTATCACACAGTAAGGATGGCACACAACTGCTTATGATATACAGGGTGATTGAAAAGTAACTCCCTGTTACATGTATGTTGGATCCTCTCGTTTTGTAAAAATTATAGCTAGACGGCAGAGTCCATACTTAAAATAGGGAGATTCAATTCAATCCCCCTATAGAAGATTGGTTTACTGAACATTACTCTTTATTCTCTCCAGTTTGCCGCAGAAGGAATTACAGATAGCTTCACTTGAAGTGGGCGTGGAAAATGCCGAGCATGTTGTTTTCTTAGTTGCTGAATTCAGTATTCGTTTCATGAATTAATGAAACAAAAACGACTTGAGTTTTCTCATTGATATATCTTTGTCATTTCTGCCATTCTTAATTTTTCTCTGTACCTTTTTCTTTTCATTATGTTTTTCGCTGACATGACTAAGATAACATCGGATGTAGAGAATAAGGCGACAACCTCACTACGCAAAATATCGTCATTGTTATTACTCTATCATATAGGATTTTACGAGTTCCTAGAAGATCGCGCACATAAAAAAAAAACACTTACGGTCTTAAATTAATGATGTTCCGTATTTAGCGGAATTATGGAGAGTGACTTAAAAGATTTTTGTTACAAATTTTTCGAGTAATGTATTAAGTATATAAAATATAACAATATATAATAATATATTTTCTGTTTATACGATATTTTATAGACACAAATATTTTAACAAATGCTGTTTATAATACTGTATTTACTATATTTACCAATCTGTTCGAGAAGTTTCATAGAAAATATGTGATCCCCGACAGGAATTGAACCTGTAACGTACATGAAACTGTCATATAGCATGATGTGCCATCCCATTTAACTACAGAGGAAGCGTCTGATTAGGAAATTACCATATTGTTATATATTCATTTATTCCGAGTAATTACTACATTAGTAGGGTTCTGTAATTTTAACACAACAAATTTTTTGCCTCAGAAAAAGCAACACCCTGATTATATAACTGTATTTATGTCGAAAACATTCGAAAAAATGAATCTGTATCAACAGGTTAATTTTCTCTGTTCTTTTATAAGGATACTAAGAAGCTTTTTCCGTGAATATGAGAGAATCCAATTGAAAAATAAGTAGACGAAACTTGTCTAAGTTATTCACTGAGGCATGTCTTTATATATATATATATATATATATATATATATATATATATATATATATATATATATGAAAAAATATATAGAAGATAGGAAAGAAATTAGAAATAGTCAAAACACAAGTTACGGCAGTTTCTATATGCACAAATCCTTTTCATAAAGAAATAAAAAAAAAATAAATCCCCATAGACACGTAAACCAGATTAGGCTAAAACATCTTCCGTTTCAAATTTAGACACTCCCACCTTACCCTGACTTGACATCTATGAAAGTAACTCTATACTGATACTTATTATTAACACCCAACACACGCATACCCAATTTAAACAATTCGCCCTAGCTGTTACCGCGGAAATTTTGATTTTACTTATTAAAACACGTAAATTTCTGAAAAAAGTTATTCCCAAAAAATTTCGCTTGAAGATGGAACAGAGCTTACTTTAACTCAATTTAATTCAAATAATTATATTGATGTTTTCGGCTCTTGTTTTGAAACATGAGACCTCTTATGTCGCGAGTTGGAATCATATTTTTAAATAAATAAATATATATATATATATATATATATATATATATATATATATGCCATCTCGGTTGTCTGTGTCTACCCTGAAAAAAGCAGATCAGCAGCTATATTTTCCTTCTGTGGCAATATATACACCTAATCAAGCAGAATTATAAAGGTCACTTATTATTATACATAAAATACAAAATATTTTATTTTTTGTAGATTTACTACATCAGGGTCGCAAGCTGCATAAACTAACTTACTACTGATGGCATGTCGCAGCTATCAAATACACGTTATATTGATTTTAAACCTGATTAATATATTCTTGTTTATCAAGTAAGTATCATTCAACCTGGATTTTGTTTGAGTAAGAAGTTGATGTCCATATCTATAGAAAATTGTTAATGCTCTTATCTATAACAGGTGGTTGATGACCATATCTCCAGTAGGTGGTTGATGCCTTATCTATAGTAGGTGACTGATTCCCATATCTATAGAAAATTGTTACTGCCCTTATCTATAGCAGGTTCCTACAATGCAGATATTGACATGCCCTCACGTGACGGATATTTTATAATCATTGCGTATATGTATTTAGCACTCTGGCATAATAATAGTGATGTTTTGTGTGAATGACTTCTCTGTAACGAGGCTTAAGTAGAAGGTTTGATTTTTTGATAGAAAATGTTTTCGGTTTCTATTGGTAATTATTGCAAATTCAGTAGGACTTTTGTATGATATCAATCTTTTCTAGTTAATATAATATTTAAGACAATATTGTTCAAATAGATACTGATTAATCATTTCAATAAATGTTTAATAACAATTTACACCTATAATATTTAAATTAAAATCATTCACTATTTTCCATAGATCTACGCCCATTATTTTTCTCGGTATAAGTTTGTTTTATTTTATTTTTTTCCATTATTTTCCTAAAGAAAGTCCCCATTTTTACATTTTATTTTGAACATATTAACCATAGGAAAATCTCACTGAATAGTCCGTGAAAAGACAATATGCATATAAATATATGCATCAACTATTAAAATTTCAATATGATTTGTTGATTTCATAGTAGATATATATTATTTGTAGTGAGAATGTTTGACTACCTTGGTCGTTTGCAAGGAAAGACGTTTAAAATCGAAAATAGCAAACGCCTATGATTGCGAAATAGGTTTTAGACTCAGCTAGCAAATTGACCTGACATTTGAAAGTTATTTTAACTTATGTCGGCCAAAACTGAAAAATCGTTTATTGATTGGGAAACTTTTTTCCTTTGATATAAGCGGATTTCAAAATTTAGAATCAGTTCTTACAGTTAGATCGGCTGAGTACCGCTGTATTGCTGTTCAAAATATGACGGAAATTAGAATAGGCGCCGTGTAGTTGTTATATGTTTGCGTATTGCTCTATGCTCAGAGCGATGACAGGCCAACTTCCTCGGGAGAAATTCTGTTGCATAATAAAGGCTTTGATGTTTTACATGCACAGAGAGACGGAATGTTAAGTAATGATTCCTGATACTCGATAAAGGAAAAGAATGTCGAATAATCTAACAATCGGATATTTATAGAGAACGATTTATACGCACACGGCACACACACTAACACGCATACACATAAGCACACAAACGCACACAAAGACATATACACACACACATATATATATATAGTGTGGGGGATAAATTGTCGCCATAATTTTATTTTTAATTTCGCGCATGCGTTTTGGTTGTTTTTGATATGGTCGACTGTAGAGTATAGTAGGATCCCTTAGGCACAGTATGTGAGAAAAAAATTACCATGACGTAATTTAATCAGCCAGAAATTTTGAAAAAAATACATACCCTACCGCTTGGAATTCGCGCCGGAATCAATCAATACTAACATTTCAGAATGTTCCGGTGTCAATCTAAGGACAGTGAAATAAATTCGAAAAAGTTGCGTGAATCTAATGGTGATTAAAAAGGTGTTTGGAGTGATCAGTATTGAATGGCGATGATATGCCACCATTCTTCTTCCCACATGGGTTCAACACGGAGACCAATATCGTGGCTTGAATCGGTAGTACTGCCATGGTTCAAGGGATTGCTGCTAGAAGATTCTATGTCCGGCAACAGTCGTTTGTTCTGTGCCAAACAACAAGAAGAAACCCAGTCATAGGTGTCAGACAATTTCTGCGACCACAACACCCCTTACATCTTGCCAGGTAACTCCCTCTATATTTTTGTTGGCTGAACAGGCACAGAGAAAAACTGCAGTTTATAAGGTAGACTATGTTAAGCGGAAAGTTCAAAGCATCTACCAGTTCCGATGTGACTTTAGCACAATGAAAAGACCCCCCGCCACAAAAAAGCACTAGCTCCTGTGGGAAGATGAATGGAGTCATAACGTCATCATCATTAGTGGTCACTCCAAACAGCATAAAATAACATTCAACACTTTAAGAACCCTTTGCACTGCCCGCAGTTGGACAACCAAAAACTGAAATGTTCGTACTGGCGGTTCCGGCATAAGTGTCAATCAGTACAACATGACGTTTTAAAATTTCTGGCATAGTTAGATCGTCAGGGTGGAGCTCATCTGCTCACAAACGGTGCCCAACAGTCCCTTTATATATATATATATATATATATATATATATATATATATATATATATATATATATATATATATATATTAGAGACATTAAAGACATTTTATGTTTAAGGTTCTTTTTATAGATACAAGTATTTAAGTAAATGCTCTGTTTATAATAAACAGTATTAAATAACATTTATCGGCCTGAATGTCAAAGAACGAATATTTTCTATTATAAACAGAGCATTTACTTAAATACTTGTATCTATAAAAAGAACGTTAAACATAAAAATGTCTTTAATAAATAAATTGTCGGACTTTGTCCATTTCTTAAATATATATATATATATATATATATATATATATGGTTGGATTGATGTGAGTTTGTAACCCTGGGTTTCACGCTTTTGCGATCGTCAGAAAAACTGATTCATTTTTAAAAAAAATATGGGTTTATGTAGATTGCGTGTATTGGTGTTATTATGGGAGTGGGGGGAATCGTCGTCGTGATGTCATCGTCCTAACGCAAACATAGATGCATGTCCGTACATCAGATGAGGTACGCAGACACACATACACACTTGCTTGTCCGTCTGGACTCATACATATATAAAGATATGTGGACAGTTTCGGATTTGACATATGTATGTATATGGGTGGTGTTGTGTCTATACATACGCATTGGAAGTGTAGCGAAAATTTCTCGTGAATGTATACATGTCAAAAATCAGAGCATTTTTCTATTTTTCCACTGAATCATATTTCCTCGCATGTATGTATATATGTGTGGTGGGGCCTGTGTAAAATTATGATAGGTAAAATTACTATTGTTTTTATTTTTAATTTTTAAAAAAGAAAGGGTTTATTTGTTATTATCTTAAAGCTGGTTATTTGATGTGGTTGTAAACCACATCAAATAACCAGCTTTGATGTGGTTTACAATCTCATCAAATAACCAGCTTTAAGATAATAACAAATAAACTCTTTCTTGTTGTAAAGGATTGGAGAGAATGATAATATAAGTAGCTAATAGTTATTGTAAAATGGTAAAAGTGATTAGTAATGGTGGTGGGAGAAGTATAAAAACAATAAATATAATTATTGTGGTGGTAGCTTGAACTAAAAAGTGATTGTTGGTGTTTTATTTTATTTTGTTATATATATTAATTTATTTTGGTATAAATCCTGATAATGGGTATTCTGTGTAAAATTATGATAGTTGAAAATTGCTATAATTTTTATTTTTTATTTATTTAAAAAAAAATGTTATTATTATAAAGCTGTTTATATGCTTGTTTGTTTAAATTTGTTTTTTTGATGACTGTGTATATGTGACTGGTAGAAATTTCAGTTTGTAATCTTTATTGGTTATTTTTATGGTGGTATTAAATATGCTGGGGGAGGGGGTAGTTTACGTTAATAATTATGACGGGTTTATATGATAATAGTAGATGTTATGTAATAGTAATGTGTGAGGGGGTTGGTGACAATGATAATATAAGTGGCTAATATTTATTGTAAATTGGTAGTAGTGGTTAGTAATGATGGTGGGAGAATAATAAAAAACAATAAATGTAATTATTGTAGTGCTAGCTTGAACTAAAGAGTGATTGTTGGTGTTTTTATTTTATTTATATATATATATATATATATATATATATATATATATATATATATATATATATATATATATAATTTATTTATTTATTTTGGTATAAATCCTGGTAATAAGTATTTATTCTCATGCCTACATTTGGAAATTATCTCTGATCTTATTGGTTTTTATTTGCTGGTATTAAATATGCTGGGGGGAGTAATTTACGTTAATAATTATAGTGGGTTTATATGTTAATAGTAGATGTGATGTGGTAGTAATGGCGTTGGTTGTTGGTGGTGTTACAGTTTTTTGTGTATATATATGTATGTGTAACTAGTGAGTTAGTCAATATGACTTAATTCCCTTTTATAGTCTACCAATAGAAGATTAACCAATCAGAAGCCGCAGAAAATTGTATCCGTCGTGTATAAAGGCGGCCATTTTTGTTTACCCTACCAGAATGACCAGAGCCAACTTGGCAGGCGAATATGACAGACGGAAGAACTACGCTCTGCTACTTTGCTGCGATATCCACTGCGAACCTGAACTACGCTTTCCTACTGTCTCCGAAATATTTACTTCCAACCTCTGGATTCTATACTCGAAGACGACCGTCATGAATTAGTAACAGGTGGTAAAGGTAATAATAGAAGTTAATAGTTCTTGTAAATTGTTAGAAGTGATTACTAATAATGGTGCAATGATAATAACGATAAATGTAATTATTGTGATGGTAGCTTGAATTAAATTGTAATTGTTTTTTTTTTGTTGTTGTTGTTTTTTTTTTTATCCGTTTGGTAAAAATTCGGATAATAGGTACTTGTTCTCATGCCTACATTTGGAGATTATCTCTGATTTTTGTTTAGTAAATTATTTTGCGGTGTGTGTGATATTATTGCTACTTTTTCGTGTAGGAAAAGTAGGCATTTTTTTTGTAATGTTGCTGTAGGCAGGAGCTTTTTTCAATAATTCTCAACTCATTGTTGGTGTGATATTTCTGTCTATTTGCTGCCATATGTATGTGGATACATATGGCAGCAAAAAGACGGACAATTCTGAATTCAAACCAGACGAGTGTTGTTTGGAGACCTTGTGTTACGCCGTGCAGCAATTCTCTGCATTTGACATTTCCAAAAACTATGGATGGTTCTGCACAAACCTTCATCACTATAAACAAATCATCTATGCGGGTAGACTGACTGACTGTTTTTTTAGAACTGAGCTGCTGGACGGCGAAAAATGAGAGTAGACACCTTTATATGATAATATATAGTTTCAAAGTATGCTGTTTTTATAAGGAAAACGTGTGTAATATCTGTGATATTGCTTATGCAATGTGGATACAGAATTATAAATTTAATAGCGACAAGCAGTTTTAGGCGTGAATGTTATTTTCAGGATGTGAAATATGCGTTCAAACATAAAACACACTATTTGGTCATGAACTCTGTGTCAACACTGGTCATGTATATATATATATATATATATATATATATATATCAACAGATATATATATATATATATATATACACACACAGAAATATACATATATATATGCACACACACACATATATATATATCAATATATATATATATATATATATATATATATATATATATAACGAAAGGTTGACATCAAGGTATCGGAATCGGTTGATGTCCTAATTTTACACCACACACACACACACATATATATATGCATCTATGATAAGATAAAAAAACACTTACGAAAGGTTTACCAATCTAACATGTTTCACTTTTATTAAAGCTGTATCAGAGAATGAGATATGGTGTAATATTGTAAATAATTTCTAGCTTTTTACGTTTTTTGTTCTTTGATTTTCATTGGTTAATAATTTTTATCATGCATTTCACTTCTTAAACAAACATTTGTATAAATTGTCGTTCCGAATTCAATGAGAGTCCATAAGTTCTATCGAAGTTACAAGTAATTTAAGAAATACAAAGGCTAATTAAACTTAAATGTTATTTTGTGTTTATAATTCTTCTTTTCTGAACATGGAAATTAGTTAGAAATGTAAAAAATGTATTATGCCTCTATCTATTTGATTTATCAACATACATCTACCATAAACACACGTAGCCGTTCAAAGAAATTGTTAAATTTACCAGTTAGACACCTTAAGTAATAAATCATATTAAGTCTTAAACACGATAAGCATTCCTTAAACTTTTCAAAGAAAAAAATCAAATAAAAAGAAAAGAGGAAAGACCGATGTTTGAAGAATACAATCCTTTTAACCATTCAACCACCGGTTATCTTTATTTGATGACTGAATCAAAGAATTCGTCTTGCGGAGATATTTTTTTCCATCAATATGACATAACAAGATACATGTATCTAGGAAATATAGAAATATCCTACATTTAAACCTGAATAGTAAAGCTATATAGTGTAACGCCAAAGTTGCAGTGTACTGTTAATAAATATACGTAAATTATTTAAAGTCAACTTTCAATTAAATTGAAATTCAAAAAAACAGCATTAAATCACGAAAAATATATATATATATATATATATATATATATATATATATATATATATATATATATATATATATATATATAAAATAATAAAAACAAACGAAAACTACAGACAAAAGTTAATTTTCTCCATCAAGACATTCATTTCTGTAGTTTAGTGCTGCCAGCAAGCAGAAATATTTCTCCTTCCGATGATTGCCATTTTGGACGAAACTAGTCGAGGAATCTAAATGAAAGAATAATAAAAAAAAAACGAAAGAATATTAATCTATAACCCAGTGTGTCTGAAGATTTTAATTATTTAATATTTTTTATTGTTATATATATATATATATATATATATATATATATATATATATATATAATAATCAATAATCAAACCAGACTATTAAATCAAAGGAATGATTTAAGTTTAAAATGTTGGCATGAAAACAAATTTAAATGTCTAAAATATAGATTTGAATTTATTACTTTTTAATTCTCTAACTCTTCAAATGTCGAATATATAACTATTTCTAATTTCCATATTTCTAATTTTTTCACCCTATTAAATATATCTTATAATTTTCCCCTGTTCTGAGAAATCTCTTTCCTTTTAACACTTGCACATCTTTATCTATCTATCTATCTATCTATCTATCTATCTATCTATCTATCTATATATATATATATATATATATATATATATATATGTATATTATTTTATTTTATTATTTTTTAAATATAACTTTTTATGATTTTGTCAATGAAACTTGTTTAAAGTTATCTTATTTTATCGTCTAATATTTTTATTTTTAAATATATTTTTATTCTTTAATATATTTTTTAAAATATATTCTTACTTAAATTTAATGTAAATACTTATTTTCTGATGTAAGGCAAAAAGGGGCCTCTCAAGTGATAAATTCTTATTTCGTTTAGTATTGCTCAATTAGTGTCTCAATCCAGTTCAATTTCACAGGGACTGTGCCAGGTGTTTAACTCAGAACTATTGTGCCAGTGAGTCCACAAGCCATGCTATTATTCCAATATTACAGCTCTCACCGAAGACATTATGCTTGATGTTCAAAAACGTTCCTGTCTTAAACGTCCGCCAAATCTGTCTGCAGTCAATGAGAAATGATGGGATGATAACTGGCTCATTCAAGTAGCCCACCAACAACTTTCTACTGCGTGAACAAGTTCAACAAATGAGGACTAAATCATGGAAGAATTACATTTGCCTGCGACAATCAAGGTCTGTATCAAAGGCGAACCTTTTCTTAATATACACGGATAGAATGGTTAGGACGTTTGCTTTCAGATTATGGAAACTCGGATTCCAATTTCAAAATGTGTGTATGCATGCGTGTGTGTTTGGATATTTCTTTGTCCGGTTCAAGTGCTTTCTCTCAGACTCTAACTTTGCAAGCATGTCCCTAATCTATCGCTATTTTCCATGACAGCTCTTTAAATGAACTCCATTTGTTGGTCAAAGCCCCTTCAGACCTTTACACATAGAACACCACATGGTACTTCCACGGAACACAATGATTATAATTTAGTTTTTGTTCCAAATGTGTGAAGCAAGTTTCATTGACTGTAGTTTTATTTTTCTCTCCCTAAAACAGACTCCGGAATAGATGCTTTCCTGAATTCTGGAATCTTGACCTCTTCATTTCTAGCCATTATATTCTAAAATGTACATTCATTATCTTCTCTCTCATTCATATAACACACTACATACAGGCATAGCAGTTTTGTGTAACCATCTACGTTGAATGTTCTCGAGAAATGTATTTAGTGATGTTTACGATATAAAAGGAGTAATTTGTCATACCTCCATTCTACAGACCATTCAAGAGATTTGTTATGTATATTAACATTTGCAACGATCCAGCTTTATTTTCTTGAGCGAAAAGAAACATATTTTTGGTGTTGTAATTCTATTGTGCGTCAGCGTATGTTTTTGTCTCCCAGAGCCAGTAATTATTGTTGAAGCCAAGATAAAAACCCGAATTTTGAGCGCAATTTTTCAAACGAAGTAGATTCTCCCGTCGGCTCCTCGGTCAATTAGCACAGCACGAGTCTCCCAGCCCTACAGAATATCAATGGGAAAGTGGACCAAAATAATCTGTCATATACGTTAAACCAGAAACATCTACACATCTACCGAAACGGACGCCTTTAATTTTCTCACTATCACACTGATACAAACATACGCATGAATCTATCTATCTATCTATCTATCTATCTATCTGAAGTACGTCTGTTTCTGTTATGTCATTTCTCATAACAAAGTTGATACAAAACATCTGATATAATTAGGAATATCATATTGTATTACTTTCTTTCTGAATATAGTGTTAGACAAAATGAAACAAATATCGCCAAGATTTTGGCGCTTTCATTCAACTAAGAGAACTTAGAAGCAAACACGGACATAGAGTGGTATTTTGATTTTTTTCTATTATTCATTTTTATGTCAGAGAACTGATGTATACGTCCCTAAAATATTATTGAAATTGTCAACATAAAAATGCATCATGTTATTGTCAACATAAAAAATTATATGATTGAGAATAAGTCATTTAAATGTCATGAACTACTAGAGGAAATAAATAATGAATTGCATTTATTGATAGAAGAAATCATACTATGCATACTATTCTTACATATATAGGATCATTAAAACTAGTAATCATTGTTTACATAGGACTAAAAAATACGCAAGGCTGATTATGAAGGAATAACCTCAAATATTGAAATTGTTGCTCAGCTTTCATTTTTTATCTACAATTTGTAATATTCATTTTGTGCTATTGTCCAACAACTATGCATTCTATCTTGCAATTGATGTTTACTTCTTTCTCCTCGCTTTCTTTCCCTACCTTCTGTGGGAATTCTTGTTTCCTTTAGAGTTATGCGTGTTTAGTTATAACCAATTTTGTTTTTTTCTTTTATAAAAAAATTATCCAATCAGTGATGTTGTGAGAAAGTTGAATTCAGTTGTTTTCAAGAAAGAAAAAAATATTAAGGCAAGAAAAAATTGAAATTGTTTAAATCAGAATTGAAAGGTGAAAACTTTTTTTCTATTAATTTCAACATCTTATGAATAATTTATATTACGTCGTCATGTCAAATATATATATATATATATATATATATATATATATATATATATATATATATATATATGGAGGGTAAGATTGTTCATATTTCCTAAGTTCTAGTCCATTCGGTAAAATTCAGAATTTGGATTAGTTTGGTTTGGTTGTTTTTACCTCATATCAACCACTGGTTCGCTTAATGCTGAAATTTAATTTTTTATGGAGGATTTGCAATTTCTTTTACAACAAATGTATTGTTGGTATGTTTTTATTTATTTTTTTTTATAAAAATATATTGCAGGTAATCTTTTTTATTGGTATGAAAATATATTGCTGGTATTTTTCTATGAAATTTTTTGTACTTAGTGTTTCGAACAGAGTTTGAGTGTTAACTTCTTTCCCATAACTGGAACCCTAACAGGGTCTACGACCCGAGTCAGGATGGACCTGAGAAAAACAATTCAGGAGTGGTTGCACACTTCTAAAAACCTCCATTCTCCGGATGAGTCCCATTGCTGCCGAGTGGAAGTTATTGTTCAGAAGTGTCAATCTTTACTTTAGCAGCAGTTTTGATTTTTCTAAATTGTCACACATGCGAATTAAACTCACGCATTATATTTTCTACACGGGTTCAGTGCTAAGAGATATATACGTAATGTCGGCCACGTATAGTTTTGAACCGTTTCCTAGACTAAAATAATATATATATATATATATATATATATATATATATATATATATATATATATATATATATATATATATATGTTGAAACTTGACTAATGCATGGAATAATAATGCAACACAAAAGGTACTTAGAACAAAATGTATTAAAACAAGAAAGTGTACACAATAGTTACATATAGTCTTTTGCATATTCCTGATAAGACCGTTCCTGGAGAATGTGTTGATTGATTGGAAGTCGTGCAGAGTCTCTGGTTGAATCTCTTGATTCCTACCTCTCTTCCCGGTACCAACCATATTTATATGGTCGGTACTCCACTATGCAAATTAGGTGGATCCTACCACAACAATATATATATATATATATATATATATATATATATATATATATATATATATATATATTCCTAGCCTATTATTTGAAGAAATGTGAAATGTCAACAAATTGATTATGTTGCTATCTTCTCTTCGAGTCACATGTGATATCCATTTCCGTTGTTACTGCTGCTGAAAGTCATCAAGTCGTTTCTAATATATAGCAAAGTTATTTTCTTGTTATTTAGTTCTCTTTATGTTAACTGAGGCAAATCTATTCTTAACCATTCATATCATACAAATGTATTCAGCCGACAGTTTAATTATATCTGAACAGATTTGGCACCGTCCATGACATCGACATAAATGCCTCGATCTTATGAGGCCATTTAAGAATATGACACGAATTTTCTCTATTTACATTATTCGGACTATTGTCCTTATCTTTGTCGTCATATTTATCACAACGTTTCGACCGTTGTACGCTTCAGACTTATTCAGATAGTTAGAATGTCGAAGTAAACCCTTTATTTCGCACACTGTTCTAGTTCCACATGCCATGTCCTCAAAGACACATGACACAGTGGTTAAAGGCGTTAGTTAGATCCATTGAGAGGACCCAAAATGTGTGAGTTCAATACCTGGTTAAGACGGTGGAGAACTTGGCGATGGGAATTAACAGGAAATAACTGATAACTGACATCCACTAGACATGGCACGTGGAACTAGAACAGCCTACCACAATGTGCAAAATAAAGGGTTTAGTTCGACATTCCAACTACCTAAAGAAGGCCGAAGCGTACAATAGACGAAACGTTATAATAAATATGGCGACAGATTATAGGACAATAGTTGTACATAATACCTCATCTCAGAAATATAGACAGATACCGAATTTTCTTTGTTAATGCTTTTGTTTAGTAGCAATTTCCGGAATTGAGTGAAATAAACCCTGTTAAATATACTTATCTTCTATACTAAATTTGTTATAACTGATCGATACAGGGAGCGATTTGAAGTGTTTAGTATTGATTATTTCCACATCCTGAATGCTTATGATGGATTCAGTGTATGTTCTTTCTCATGAAGAATATTTCCGAATTTGTTTTGTCGAATCCGGGAGTGATTCTAAACTTTGAAACCTAGAAAGGGTTACTGTTATGGGACCTTACCCATAATAACATAATGTACTATTCCTTATGTAATAAATACTGCGCCTCAAGAGGAAGCAGAGGGTTCAGTCTTAAGTCTGGAGTGAGGTCCGTCAGAAGTCCTTCAGTCAGTCAGTCAGTCGAGTCAGAGGCAGTCCAAACAGAGTCGTGTTCAGACAATTACACACTAAACCTGATTGCTCGTACTAACACTTTCTACTTCTCTGTATATATTCCTGTTTGTAATTTATCTGCGTTATTCCATATACGTTTCGAGTTCTTCTTTATTGGTTCTACCTTGGACTATCACCGTGGTACAAGGAACCGGATCATAGCAGTTACTAAATAAGGAATAACAAAAACGGAGGTTGGAAATGAAATGGTAATCTTTATAACATCAACAAAATACAATACTCGCCAGCGTCGTGAAGTAGGTAAACCACTGCTGGTGGTGGACTACTTATACAACATATTACTATCCCCTTACAATAGTGCCCAACGTATTTCTGAGGATAAAAACATACAGATTAGTATACATAGGTATGGTATATAGCTCTCTATTTCCCCAAATATTACCTAAAATTCCATTTCTGTTGTTCAAAAAGAAAATCTCTGTAGCTTCTTAAAAATATTATGAATGATGAGTTATTCTACCAATTAACGAATAGCTGGATGCGAAGGGGTAGATTTATTCATTTCCCAAAGGTATTTGCGTGTCAGTGAAAATAGATCTTTATCATTTTGTGCTATTTTCGAACATCATGTGAATGTGATAAACATTATGTGGCTACAAGAACATCCAAAAATTATAAGTCTTGGAAAATATCAGCTAAATGATTAAGAGATAAATCATCATGTGTGAAAGACAATGATTCGGTGCGTTGTTCATACATATATATATATATATATATATATATATATATATATATATATATGATGATTATGCTGAGTCGTATCCAACGATGGTCGCTAACAGGGAGTGCTAGCTAATCCCTCTACAGCACCCACTGTAGTTTATAGTGCAAATATGCAGAGCTGAATATAGTTAAGTTTTCTGAAAGAAATATTGCCTTATCTATCGTTATCAGCACTCCCCCAAAAAAAGTCTAACACGCTCAAATCCTTTGTAACCTGTTTGGGGCTAGCAGAACCACCGATAGTTCCACTACTTGTATAGTTTTCAGGTGCCGCACGGTGGGACAGCCTTCTCCAAAGGGATACCATCGAAAAAATCGACCCTGGTGTGGCCTCATGGTCAGAAAGCGAACAGTCCAACGTACGTCTTTCTCTTCTCTCTTTCTCTATCTAACTATCTGTGTTTCTATCTCTCTCTCTCTCATATATATATATATATATATATATATATATATATATATATATATACGTATAACATCTTATTCGAAAACTACAACTGAAAATTAAATAGACAAACATTTTCAGTTTTTAGTTTTCCAATTTTCGAATAAGTTGTTGTTTACTTGGATTGTTTAATTATTATTTATTTTTTAATTGAGATTTATCAACATTTTGCTTGTCATTTAAAGCTAGAATATATTTGTACATTGTAAGTATTTTGGGCAGATAATAATGATTTGTAGATAATTGTTCTACTAATTAACCATATTCAGCTGGATAAAATGATATGGATTCATACCGTTGCGAAGTGTCTGCGCGTAACTGAATATAAAGACGTGTCTGGAAAAGAAACTCGATTGACTCTCCGTGTTTCAATTCCCAGCGGTTATCTATTATACGAACAGTATATCCATGATATAACAACAGGCAGTCTCAAGTGGTCATCCTTCTAGACACATCGACGTTGCTTTACTTCAGTGATCGTGAGAGAACCGGTGTTTAAACATATGAACGTAGGCCCAATATATAGACGAGGACAGGGAGAGTTTATGCATAATTTTGTTCAAAATATGCAACATCATATATGAAAATTGAAAAAAAAATTCTAAAAGAGCAAACAAGTAGACGTTGTCTTTAATATCTAATCAAACTTATTGGAGGAATAAATACTGACAAAATATAACAGGCGGACATGCACAGGCACCCACTCAAAGAAAATAGACTAACGGCATTTGTTGTTGATCCCTTTATCCACACTCCTTAAATTTAAATATTCTGTTTCCCGTATATTCAATAATTTTACCCCTATAAATGTTGAATAGTTTATATTTTATATATATATATATATATATATATATATATATATATATATATATATATATATATATATATATATATATATTAAGAAATGGACAATTTATTTATTAAAGACATTTTATGTTTAACGTTCTTTTTTTATAGATACAAGTATTTAAGAATGCTCTGTTTATAATAAACAGTATTAAATAACATTTACCTGCCTGAATGTCCGAGAAATTTTCATAGAAATCCTGTCATGAAAATTTCTCGGACATTCAGGCCGGTAAATGTTGTTTAATACTGTTTATTATAAACAGAGCATTTACTTAAATACTTGTATCTATAAAAAAGAACGTTACATAAAATGTCTTTAATGTATATATATATATATATATATATATATATATATATATATATATATATATATATATATATATATATACAGAGAGACTGTCATGCAGCATAATAGAGATGAAGAACATTTGGGAAGACTGCGATACATTTGTCAGATAGATAGATAGATAGAAAATGAAAAAGTCTGCCAGTTCTTGAAGTTAAAACATAAGATAAAATGATACAAACAATCTGAAAACTTGATAAGTGCTGCACAGATAGATAATGAACACATTGTGGTAAGTAGGTAGGTAGGTAGGTAGATTGGCCTTGAAGATAAAAATATATGAACATATTTCAAGAAATTTATTAGTGAAGCACACATAGATATGTAGATAGATAATGAAAAATGTCTGACAGATAGTTCTTGAAGTTAATACATGAGATAAAACGAAATAAACATTATCTGAAAACTTGATAGATAAGTGCTGCACACATTGATAATTAACACGCTATGGTAGATAGATAGATAGATAGATAGATAGATAGATAGATAGATAGATGAAATTATACTTAATAGATATTATATAAATCATAAGTTATAGATAGAGTTATCCATCATTATAAACAAAGTGATATTGCCAGTTTGGGAGTTATTTGCATGTCCATGCTTCTATGTAATTTTATCCCACACTAAAGTGTTGGTAAATTAATTTTCCGCATATATTCTTCCTCTTAATAATGACCAGCATAATAAGGTTATTCTGCCCGAAGATGGATCCAGTTTTAAATAGCATCTGAATCAGAACGCCTATTATATTAATTCTTTGCTGCGAACAAAATGATATTTTAAGATCAGTTGCTGACAGACATTGCCAGAATATCCAGCAGAAATGCAATGGACGAATATTTTCAATACCTTCCGCTAAATTCTTGCCTTGGCTCCGAAATATTTGCATCATATCTAATGTAATTGTTCGTTTCCTTAATTTATCACTATTTAATTCTCTACCTGTTTATTCAATCAAAGAAGATGAATATTTATCACTGGCCTGCTCGCCAGCTGAGACAGCTTTGTAATTGACAATGGCGAATGGAGTTGATACTCGAGCCAAATAATCAACCTGTAATCTTCTTCCTTTGTTAAGTTTCCTCCCCCCTCAGGATATGGGTCTCCACAACGTTATTTCATGGGTTGCTCTTAGTAATTGCTTAATATTAGTCTCACACGCTGTTCCGCTATCCATTTACACCCACAATTATTACGAATGATAATAACTGGAAATACAAAAGGAAAATAACTTGGCTATATTCCAATAAATAGATGTCTATATTTTTGTTAACCTCCTAGCAAGGTGGGGAATGCTACGAGCACGCAGAAGGTTACAGGCGGTGAGAAAAGACTGAGTCTCATGAGAATTGGGGAAATGACAAAAGATGAACGGGTTTCAAGAAGGTAGAATATGGTGACTGACGTTGCATTTGAATTTTTGATGACTTTAGTTATCAAGGAATCAAATAAACGGAAGGAAGTTCCATAGCCGGGAAGAGCCAGAAAAGAAACTCTTGGAGTAGAAGTGGCGGTTGCTTTAAAAATTCACAATGATACCAAGATTCGATTTTCAAAGATGATGCAAACAGACAATGTTAAAAGACTTATGGAATCATGCACCTTATCATTATGGAACCAAAAGCATAGCCATAGTTTTAAAGCTATTTATTGCATTTATAGGATTAAATTGACTAAAACTAGAAGACAGAATATATGGTCATCAGTAAAAAGATGAGCCCGAAATGCGATTTGAAGTTCGGGATCACTAGAATCAAGCAGACCCGGAAGTATACATTTCTGGGAAGCGTCTTGATAAAGGACGGTAAGTGCGACACAGAGATTGGTAGACATACTGGGATGGCCAGGGATACATTCCAAAATCCGGGCAGAATATTGCGAGACAGAAGGATTTCTTTGATGACAAAGAAAATAATACTCAGCTGTTAGGTGATATCTGTCATTCGTTACGGCAGCGAATGTTGGACGATTTACTCAAAGATGAAGAAGAGACTCGAGGCGACAGAGATGTGGTTCTACAGAAAGATGCTAAGGTTATCATGGACCGAGCGTCTGAGCAACGACGATGTCTTAGAGAGGATGCAAACAAGGCGGAGTCTTTACTTAACATCAGTAAGAGGCAGCTGAAGTTTCTGAGACATAATGAGGAAGGATGGCCTGGAGAATCTAATAATAACGGGTCAAATAGAAGGGGAAAGAGGCAAGGGAAAACAACGCATGGCATACCTAGAGGGCTTAAGCAAGTGGATGAAACAACGTGGTGTGTGGAAGGTAGCAGAGAGAAGGAACTTATTGAGAACTTCAAGGTACAGAGAAAGGTGGAGAACCATGATCGCCTACGTCCTGAAAGGACATGGGACATAAAAAGAAAAAAAAGATGTAAAACTTTACTGAAATATAAAAGACATTCATATCCAGAGAATGTATATATAATATCAATTATGCCAGGAGATATTTGCAATGAGATAATCATACATAAATCTCTCTTGAGTTGAGATCCAATTAAATAAAAAGTACATGTAGAAATTAAAACTAGCGCAGTAAAAAGATCTTGTAAGATGCATAGACGAAGCCAGTTAAATGCAGGAAGGTGAAATTTGCTGGATTAGGAAAAAAAAAAAGAAATTGGCGAACAGCCCGCTGAGAATGTTAGTGTGTTATTCAGGTACTGAGAAGAAAATCGACGTCCTGGCTGATGGTAATTAGGGATTTTGCTAGTGAGTACAGCTACAGTGCTGTTCGATAAAAGTGACTCACCAGATTTTTTTTTTACTAAATGTTCTCTTCTCCGATGAAACGAAAGTTGAGCTAAATTCAAAGGATAAGCGATCTAAAATCCAAAGAAAGAAGCTTTGAAAGCTCTTTGAATTTAGCAGGTACTGTCAAGCATCCGTTCTGACCTGAACCACACACACACACATATATATATATATATATATATATATATATATATATATATATATATATATATATATATGATAAAGGTAATAAATTCCGACAGGAACTAAGTATACTGGGGGATGAATAAGACTGAGGATTTTTCGCCGGTTGGAATAAACCTATTTCACACACACACACACACACACACACACACACACACGCACACACACACACACATACATACATATATATATATATATATATATATATATATATATATATATAATTTGTGTATTTAGGCAGCAATCCTTCTTTCATGCACATTTCATTAAATACGAAAGAAAAGGTGTTTTAATTTGTTTTTATACAATTTTCATGTGATCTTATTTTTTTTTCAGATGATAAATTATATAAAAACTGTTGCAATGTTCTTATTTTCCGAATGCTTTCGGCTATACATTTAGCCATTTTGAAGGATGAAATATTTTAACTGTTAGATAAGGAATAGTTTGTTGCATTCGGACAGTTTTTATATAATTTATCATCTTAAAAAGAAAAAAAAATTACATCATATGAGAAATTGTATAAAAAGCAGTATTAGTATGCCGTTTCCAAATTTCTGGTCGAGTGAATTGAATCATACACTTCCCTTTCACAGACGGCGCCCAACCGCCCCACATAATATATATATATATATATATATATATATATATATATATATATATATATATATATGGTATAATGTGTAACTTGTCGCCACGTTATATTTCGCATAGCGCTTTGTTAGCTTTTATTTTTGTCAAATGCCCATTATATGTTGGGCGCCCTCTATGAGAAAGGGAAGTCCATGACTCAATTCACTCCACCAGAAATTTGGAAACGGCATACTGTACTGTTTAGTATTCGCGCCGGTAGCTCCAATACGAACTTTTCCGGGTGTTTGCGTATCAATCTGAACACAATGCAGAGAATTTTAAAAAATTTCGACAAATCCATTATTGATGATTACGAATATACGCTATCGCGCCGAACACACTCTAGTTGTTCTGATATGAAAAGGACTACCGAATTTTTGGTAAAGACCTCAGGTTGAACACGGGGTTCTACCTCATGTGCCTTGATGAGGTAGTGCTGCCCTGGATCAAGAGGGTGACTGCTGGAAGATCCTATGTCTGGTAACAGTACTCTGCAACATGCCTCACAAGCGGGGGTAACCATTCACGGCAGTCAGGAAATTTTTGTGACCACATCACTTCTTACATCTGCCCACCTAACACTCCAGACTGCAACCACAAGATTTTTGTGTGCGGGGTGCAGGTGAACGAAAGACCAACAGAATTCCTTGTAACAGTAAAGATGAACAGAAGTTAATGATCAAGGCAGCAGACATCTAAGTAAACAAAGAGATCATTCAGAACATTTGCAAATGAATCTAAAGTTATCTGGAGGTCGTGGATGAAGCCTATGGCAATATTATTGAATAAATGTACTCTTAATATTTGTGTAATTTTGGTTAATATATCTGTTAAAATAAGATAATTGCGTAATTTAGAGGACAATTTAGCTATCGCCCCCTATATATATATATATATATATATATATAGTGTAACCCGGATACAAGAGAGTTGTCGGGACCAGAAAATAATTCTCTTATATCCGGGTTTCTCTTATATCCGGGTTTGGTCTATTTTGTTTAGGTAAGTATGGGAACACTTTGGAACCAAAGAAAATCTCTTTATATCCGGGTTTCTCTTATATCCGGGTCTCTTATATCCGGATTACACTGTATATATATATATATATATATATATATATATATATATATATATATATATATAAAACTGAAGGATTTGTGTATTAGTGAAATAAATTATTTCAGATGATGACAGATTTTCTGCTTCATTCGTGGCTTCAATCTAACAATGTCAGCCTCCAGACGGGTACGGCAGGTGGGTTGGACGCAAGAGTGAAATGTATGCATGTGAATCAGAGAAACCTTCCCCTGTCATGTGGAAAATTAAGTTATCAACGTCTTTTCACAGTTTCCAATAGAGATTTCGGTCATATGCAGTAGACATTCTTCATTCGACGTGCCACTCGGTGGGAAAGCTCGATAAGCAACGAAGCATACTCGGTAAGAGACATGTTAGGTAGGATGAATAAGAAAAAATGATATCTTATTTCAGAGCCTGGACAAAGATTTCAAACGTATCCTAATAACTTTCATTTAGTGTGTCCTTCAGCGACCTCGTCATAGAACAATCGATATGTTCAGAAGAAAAGCCAGACTGACAGACATATTAGTCGGCTTGTATTGTGGCGTGACTTCAATTCCTTTGAATGCTTACGAATTGACACTCGCCCGATTTCTTTAAATATATATATATATATATATATATATATGTGTGTGTGTGTGTGTGTGTGTGTGTGTGTGTGTGTGTAAAAAGAGAGAGATAGAGACTTTCATTTTTTTTCAAATTACGAATAAACCACACACCTTTCAAACATTTCCTAGGATATAATACTCGTGGCATATGTCACAGTCTTCATTTGCCTCTATCTATCGTAATGGTAACTGAAGAAAATCTGAAAGATTTGAGTATATTTCCCTTGAAATGAAATTTGCACAATTTTTTATGGAAATTCCTGCTTTTCTTATGATGATTATTCATGATGTGGAAAAGTGACCAGCAAAATTAATCGACACAAAATATGTGTTGCCTTTAATATTGAAAGATGTAAATCGTAGAATTGTTTGAAGATACGTATAAATAAAGCGTTAACGGAATCGCTTGATTAACACTAATAATTTGATGTGCATATATTAATTTATTATTTTAATAAAGCTATTCAATTTGTAGTGCAAATAATTATACATATATAGACCACAATATAAGTAAACAGACACAACTGCTGCCATTTAACCAACACAGAGAAACCTTTCTGCCTACCATCAGCAAGGATGACGCGAGACTACTGGAGAGAAACGCAATGCACCTTCTTGGCCTCACGTTTTCAAATGTCTTAAAGTGGAGCGAGTACATCGAATCATTAGCTGCAAGGAAATTTGGGTCACTCTGTCGTGCCAGAATTGTTTTCTTGTCGGATATTATTTTGCACATTTTCTACCTTTCGTCCGTGCATAAATGCTTCTTTCATATCGGGTCTGTTGCTCCTGCAGTTCATCTCGAGGTTCTTGTTAAAGTCCAAAGATGCATCTGCAATGCACTCGACCACGACTTTGCATCTCGTCTTCTGTCACTTTCTTACCGACGTGACTTGGCTTATCTCTTTCTTTACTACAAATATTTTCATAGCAACTGCTCTGACGGGTTTTTTCCCTAGTGCCCCGACTCCATAAATTTAAGCGAGCTACGAGATTAATATCTAGATCCCAAACATTTACTAAATTTTGCTAAATGCAACCGCCATTTTTACTTGAACAGTTTCATTCTCTCACTTCCCGCCTGTGGAATTCCCTTCCGTTTACTCAATTTTCCCAGATAACTAAAAAAATAATAATAAAATAATGCAACGTCAGTCGTGATCTTCTGTCTTTTAGAACCCTGGTCACTTTTCTCCTTTCCTCAATCCTTCCTATACTAAGTCTTTTATCTCAATTTCTCACCCTGTAACCCCCTGCATACCAGTGGAATTTTCGCCGTGCTTATAGTGAAATACTTAAAAAGAAATTAAATATACTTTGAATATATATTTCGCTCAGAAAAAAAGTGTCATTAATTTAATATAAACTCCTTGGCATCCAATGTCAATGGTTTTATATTATGTAAAGGAGAATAGGGAAGTAACAATTTGTGATATTGGATAATATTAAATATATCTTTTAAATAAAAAAATTAAACACTTTCATTTCATCGCTTTGCTTAATAAAACCGATCGCCTCGAAAACATAGCACTTAACTGACTGAGCACTACAAATATCACTCAATTTTTAATTATGGAAAATGCAAATGCTCACTCACTTCTGGATTTAAGATTATTATTCCTTTCCCGTTTTCTTTTACAAAGATGCTATCATTATCGGGTCATACTAATATTTCTACCTCTTTGCATCCCAAGTATATACAGAGAGATGATTTGAAAAAAGAAGGAATGTATTTTGAAAAGATACAGATTATATCATTTGATAATTAATGGCTGTCGAATTCTTCGTAACACGTACCACAAGTTGAATATATAAAATTATTATATCTCGTCCACCATTAGTAAGATTTCTAGGATGACATGTATTTGCATTGCAGTACGTAAAATGTGCGTTGTGGTGTAATGGCTAGCAGCTTCAGAATAAGAAATCGTTCGAACCGTGTTCGAGTTCAAGTCGTGGTAACTACTTTCACTTATGCGCAAATAACCTGGGAAGAATGTATGAACCTACCTCTTCTCCTACCAGCTACTGGTTGAATAGCAGGGCAGATTGTGTTCTATAGCCTTGGTTGATAACCGATTTACCGCAGAAAGAAACGGCAAACTTCCGCGGGAAAATCTGCTTAGTTTCAAGAATCGAAAGTGACATAGTCGCCGAAACGGGTATCACGTATGTCAATTAACTGATTGGGCATAAGACAGAAAGCATGCTATATATCACACACATAAATATAAGGACATTTTTAAAATATTCCATCGATTGTTGAAAACGAATTTTACTGCGGAATTAATTATTTGCATATGTGATACAGTTTGTTAAATTTATTATGAATATTATTTCTTATGAATATTATTTCTTATGAATATTATTTCTTATGAATATTACTGACTCAATACATTTGCCTTTCTATTCACATTATTTCCCTCAAAATCGTTTCATAATTGCTGCTGTTTTCAGGCCCACCCTCAGCTGGGATGGTAGAACCTTTTAGGGTTCATGATATAGACAAATATTGAACAACCAAACAAAAACAAAACACTATCAGTATGAGTATAAAAATACATTTTTTATAGTAAAATGCCAGTAGTACATGTTTATTTAAAGAAAATACGAACAATAACTTTTATAGCAAAATGACCAACAATACATTTTATATTGAAGGCATACAACTGCGTTCAAAATATAATTCGTTAAAGTTATAAATGACCAAACATTCATATTTCTGCATTAAATAACCCATAGTGGTGTCGATATGCTGCTAAAGAATCAAGCAAACAAAACTGTAATAATATCTCAAAGTTCCAGCCGATGTCTCCTGCGTCCTTCATCAGGTGCTTGTCGATCTGGGTAACAACCCACTTTTTCGATCTAACTTTATATCTATGCATACATAAAAATATCAGTTTGTGTTTCTGTTTATGTATGTTTTCATAGGTGTATTAATATACGGGTGCCTGTTTGTGTGTGAGAGAGAGAGAATGAGAGACAGGGAGGGAGAGATGATCTGTATTTGCATCTGTTTTTAGTTAATATATGATCTTGTGGCCATGAAATAATGTGATAAGGAATGAAATCGAATTAAATTTATCGCCAGCTATAGCAGGGCATAAAGATTAACACCCATGAATAAACAACGATCCATATGGGACTCTAATCTGAATGTGAAATGAACAATTCACACATGATTGAATATCATGAATTTGACACTTTTTTTCAAAATTAAGCATGTGCATCTGTATATTTGTTTTTTGAATATTGTCAGAGAAGAGATTTAGAAAATGGCTATTTATCCAAATGGAAGAATTATTTTTTTTGGAATTTCAGACATTTTCAGGATGTAGGAGATAAAAGTTTCTCATTGATTCTGTTTTCCATATCCTCTTTGAACATCTTTAGATAATTGGGAAATAAAGAGGAGTGCTTCTGACTTTTCTCTTTTAAAATCCAATTTAACTTTTCCCTACCACCCAACTTTCAACCCATGAATATAACATACCTTAAAACTATACGTTATCATATATATATATATATATATATATATATATATATATATATATATATATATATATATATATATATCATCACCACGAAATGTATCTTTATGCATTAGACATCCGTCGACATTCATTCTCTTCTCTTAATTAAAACCCTTTCCCCACATCTCCTAAAATTCTCTCTGTTACAGTTCAATCTCCCTCCTCCTCATATTTACACTTTCTCTAAATTCTCTTTCCACTTCCGGAGTGGGTTTTTTCCGTTTTCATTTTGAATTTGTAGGTCTGATGAATTGGATCGTATTTACGATTCCAATGGAATAAATTATTACCATGGAATATTAGTGTTTAAGCCTTTTTATTATATCCTTACTCTGTCCTAGACATTGAGTTCTACCTGGATTCTTCCTCTTGGAATTTTTATTCTAAAAATATACATGTATGGGTATATATATATATATATATATATATATATATATATATATATATATATATATTGTTGAAACTTGACTAATGCATGGAATACTAATGGAACACAAAATGTACTTAGAACAAAATGTATTGAAACAAGAAAGTGTACAAAATATTTACATATAATCTTTTGTATATTCCTGGTAAGACCGTTCCTGGAGAATGTGCTGACTGAGTCGCAGTCGGGCAGAGTCTCTGGTTGAATCTCTTGATTCCTCCTCTCTTCCGGTACCAACCATATTTATATGGTCGGTACCCCACTATGCAAATTAGGTGGATCCTACCACAACAGATATATATATATATATATATATATATATATATATATATATAAGGATGTAACAGCAAAATTGTCTTAATCGTGTAACAGCATTTTGTCCATCCCCCCAAAAAGTTTAATTTCTAAAAAACAAAAAATAACACTAAACCAATTCTTCTTGACACCATCTTGACACCATTTGTCGTAAGAATCAATGAAACATCCTTTGAATCAACCAGATAGACAGAGAACGGGACAAAATAGGTTTTTATCAGCCCCACTCTCTTTTCAAATGAGTAATAATTAGAAGAAAATAATCATTCAGGTTATCAGTAATCATGCTTAAATTCATACGCAAACTCCCATCTTCAAATGCCATTCAAGTACCATCTAGAGAACGGGGAATACATTTCAAAAAGAGGGGACAGTATAGAGGAAAACTGGTCCAGGATGTCGCAGCAGCAAGAGGGATCATGATTTCAACTTAGGGCAAAATAAAACAATTAGAAAAGATCCATTTCAATTCATAAGACTTTTGGCACGGCAGAGAAGAGTTTCTCCTATGACAGTCCAAACAGCAGCAAAAAAAGACTTGAAGATGAAATCGTACGCGAAGCATGTGAGGCAACTTGTAGACCCAAACATAAAGATAATTTCCTGCCTGTTCACCGTTCATAAGGAAAAGGAAATTAGCTATTTTTAAACAATGTGTGTTGAAATATATATATATATATATATATATATATATATATATATATATATATATATATGCATATGTAATTTATGAATCTCTTTAATAGATGTGAATTTTACAAGATTGTGTGCTAGCATCAAAACATTGTATGATAAAAGTTATGTGATTGCAATTCTTCAACGAATATAACCCAGGATTTTTCAATATGACTTTGATGGGCGGCGTCAGTTGATCGGGGCAAAGAATTGAACTGATACTTCATTTTTTTTTTTAATTATTCTTGTTCAACGAGTGAGATAGCTCGTGCTGCTGATAACTTTGGACCTTAATATTGCAAATGAAATGTATTCGATGCCGTCTTACGTGCTCATCCATTCTTGACACTGAATGGGAAAGAGTAGCTGTCATTCTTGCCACATGCCTCTAGTCATATTTTAGAAGATCAATATATATTGTTCACAGTTATGTAGGGTATACACAGAGAGAGGAAATACCTAACCTCAAACATTCTTGATTAAATGTCACTTTCAGAAACAGCGGGACATTTACATTCATATAAGTAATAAAATATGGGTAAAACTATTTTCTTTTATCACTCGGTGTCTCTGAAACGATCAAAACCTACCAGTCTATTAAAGTATACTAATCGAAAATCAGGAAGTAAGGGGGAACTTGAAATCGGGTAACCACCACCAAGTTTCAGCGCAGTCTGTTACGATATCTTCTCTCTGTTGTTTTTCGTAATAGTCATGAATACAATTAAGTCAAATGGAAGGGTACTCTGGTTTTGCTAAACTTTTGTTTAGCCAATATAGAAAAACGGACAACACTGCATTTACAACTGCAGGGTTATTTCTTATCTGAGAAAAGTAAGAAATGTTGGATAAATAAAATATTAATAACGTAAAAAGCACGTTTAAGAATTACAGTTTAGTTTCTTCATGATAAAAAATTAACAAACAGACGCTCTTTTTCTGAACGAAACCGCCAAAAGAAAATTATATGAACTAAAGACTATATAGGTAAATATTTCTGGGACAAATAAGAAAGCGATTAATATTTATTTGATATTTGGTCAGATATAAGTAAATTGGTCGTACCGAGAATGCTTCAACATTTTCGTCGGTAAATGTGAAAGTGACCACATTTCAAATCTAAATTGTCTGTTCATTTAAACTTCTATATTTATTAGAAAATATATTCAGTTTAAATACATAGGTGTTCATAAAAATGAATTCAAAAAGCTGTCGTCTACAAATTTCTGCCACAGATTGTTTGTTTCCAGACAGTAATGGAAATTTGTCCCCGTGACACATATGTTAATTTAAATTTCTTTCGAATTGTTTGAATATGCATATTTGCGCATGCGCATGTTAATGACTATGACTAAAAGATCTCTACAAATTGTTTTTAAAACTGTTTAAAAATTAATTCAATTTTGAAGAAGTAATTTCCGAAAAGTTCCATATAATATTGTAATTATCATAATTCTTTATGTTTGAAAAATATACACTTTTACTACAACATTTATTATTTTATACCTCAGCTTGGAGCAAGAGTTGTGAAGACTGCGTTAGAGGGGAATGTATCATTCTACTGTCTTATTGTGAAATTGTGTTTATGTGTACGTATGTGGTTTTGTATAGATTTGCTAAGGTTCTTGTGCCATATAAATGGCACAAGAACCTTAGCAAATTACTAAGGGCCCTAATCAACACTGAATTGGTTAAGCATCTCACATCGCTGGGCCTTCTTTCAGAAAAAAGAACTATTACTTTCGTTTCTCAATGTCAGCTGAAATAAACTATTCAGATTTAGAAAGGACTGATTAAAGGTGTGAACGGTAATTTTTGTACTTATGCATGTCTCTCTGAGGATTCTATTCTGGGACCTTCTTTGTTCATAATATTTATCAATGACATTCCTGATGACATTATGTTCTCGACATGATATTTATGCTGATGACAATCATTTCCACCTGTCTCGATAGTAAGCTTGATCAGTTTGATAATTTCAAATTGTCGACAGATAGCAAGAATGGCACACCCTCTGCTGATACCTGGGGCAAGTAATGACGTATTAATTTTAGCGCTTTCAAAACGAAACTTCTCTCTATCAATCAGCTGATAGACTCCAACCTTCCTCCCCTCCATTAGAGTGACGCGTTGCACCTTCATGGGCTAAAATTCTTGGCTGATATAAATGGGAAAGATTATATTGAATTCATTGCAAAGTCTACTGTTAAAAACGTTGGTTCACTGTGTCGTGATGGTCAATTTTCTCTTCTGAACCTATTTTATATAATTATAAATCTACCACTTATCTAAGCCTTGAATATTGCTGCCATATATAATCCGGCGTTGCTGTTGTATCAGTAAAGATTCTTGATAAAATACACAGAAGAATCAGGAATATAATTGGTCCTGTCCTGACGTCACGTTTTCACTGATTTTCTCACCGTTATGTCATTTCCCTGTTTTTTTTTTGTTATTTTTCAATAAATATTTTCATGTTAATTCACCGCATGAACTCTACTCTGCGTTAACTAAACCTTATGAATTCGAGCGTAGTACTAAATTGGCGGTAAAATTTCATTATTCACAGATGAATTGGCAAGATGTAACCGATATAAGAGATGTTGTATGGTAACCATTTATTTTCTGGTACTACTTGCTTGTTGAACACCCTTTCGCCAGCTCCCTTATTTCCAGCCAAAAATAAGCTTCGAAAATGTAAATGTAATATCAAAGGTTATATACTGTCCTCTTCATTACACTTCTATTGTTCTCACTCTTTAATATTGTTTGATATTTTTTTTATTCTTTCTCACACAGTAATTATATTTGGCTTAGTTGCTCTACTCCCTTGCATGGGCTGATATGATTTAAAATAATATATATATATATATATATATATAAATCACTTGATTTAAAATATGTTTTTTTTTCGCAACACAGTTCTAACCATGTTTCAAAAATGGAAGCTGAAAGCTCCAAATATAATTTTGTAAATTAAATTAAAGATATTAGTTCCATTTCATCCTCAAGCGAATTTTGGAGTAACTCTTAAAATTACTGGGTTTTAAAGACACAGCAAAAATCATAATTCACGTTTCCAAGGATACAGAGAAATCCACTTCAACCAGACAAGGGGTGATGCGTGTTCATTATCACTGTATTTTGATGTATCAGTTACGTTTTAGTAGGGGTAGGGAGGTATTTTTCAATGAAATCTGACACCCGTTAAATGCATGTCATCTGGATTTTTTTAAATTTTATTGTTAACGGCAAAAATTCTAACGGCATTTTTTATATTAGTATATTTAACGATTTTGGGGTTGTTTAGGTTAGAATGTTTTTATTTAACTACGATTTGAAAAATATTTTCACTTTTAATTTTTAATTTTTAATATACTATATTTCTTTTAAGAACAAGCAAATGTATTAGAATCCCTTAGAGTATGTAGAAATATTTTCACATCAAGTATAAGTATGTATATCATAAGGTAACATTTTTTTTTATATCTAAGTTTTTGTAAGTAAAATATATGACAATGACGGCAAAAATAGCTAATTAATTTCACTGATTTAGTAAACTTTTATTTTTTATATAAACCTAGTAATATATTGTTTCTCGTGTAAGTAGATATGGGTCATTCAAAAAGCTTACTGTTCTTTCTTTTGTTATATATTATATATATATATATATATATATATATATATATATATATATATATATATATATATATTTATATATATATTCACGGTTTCTGAAGTCACCAGGTACACATAGTAAATGAACAGTTGTATTTAAAAATAAACAACTGTATTAAGTCGTTCATTTTGCACCACAAACGTAGGTATATCTCTATTTATTAATATATACTTCATAGCTCTGTTTAACTACATTGAGCTCTGTTTTGTTTGTACCATAAATTAAACAAAAAAATATTTGTTTGCTTATCTGTGTATGCATGCTCTCGCATTTATATTCAGTTGCTGATATCACACACACACACACACACACACACACATATATATATATATATATATATATATATATATGGGTGTGGGTGAGTGTGAGTGCGCGTGTGTGCGCTCACGTATGTGTGTGTGTTTGTGTGTGTGTAACTCCTGTCTAAACATATTCGGGAACCTGCCATGTATATCACTTTTATTCTGTTTTTTTTCTATATAACAGAACTGCGGGAACATACTTTGTATAAACTGCAATTAAAAGAATATAAATGCATTATTCGTTAAAAGTACTAGACTGTTTAAACAATGTCCATTTATGGGGTAGATCTACGTGTATGTATGTGGAAAAATAAAATTTGAGTTTCTTGACCACAAATACAAGACAAAATTATAAAAAACTCGAAGAAATGTTATTCACAGAATATGAAAATAGCCAAGCTAAATATAACAATCTCATTTATAAAGGCAGATGCATGTATTTACATATATAAATTCAATGTTATTTCTTGTGGCCATGAACAGACTAATAGTTCAATTGTTCGAAATGATTTGTCGCAAGTTATTCGGCAAAGTTTGAAGGAGTTTTGCTGCAAGTGAGGAAAGCAAGCGGTATTGCACGCCAATATGTGTGTGTGTGAAGCACACGCTAATGAAACATGGGTGCGTCTACTGACTGTTTGCTTGCGATAGCACTTATTTTAAACACGGGGAATCAAAAGAGAGGAGACAGAACACTTTCGTTATGGCTTTGTATTTTTTTTCAGGGTAGAATAACTATTGCTTACTGACGAATCGTCATGTAACATATGCCTATGCTGTTGATCGAGGCATGGTCTTATACGTTGACTGTCTTTTTGCTTGTTGGTAGCAAGCTGTTTTTTTTCTGTATAGCTACCGGTGCTCAGCTCCGAATCCCTATCTAAGTTTTGCGCATGAATGTTCTCAATAAACCAGCCCTGATCTATTTCCTGGTCAATTTGGAGTTCAACCGCAGGAACATCGAAGAAAGCACATCACGTCACTTCTACTCTTCGATCAGCTTCCATAAATCACTTATTTATTTTGGAGGTGTATTTCTACAGAATTGTAACAAAAACTTTTCGATTATACTGAATTTACTCATTTTTATTTGTAGGCACCTATTACCTGTTTGTGCCTCACTTATTGTCCGTAAAATATAGGTGATTATATGCTATAACTCCGTCCCCGCAAGCTGATAAATATTGAAAATATTTTTCAATATCTAATATATGTTTTAAAGTGATTAAGCCAATTTTCATTTCCACCCGATTTTTTAGTGACATATGCGTGTTTGCCGATGTAGGAAATTGTTTGCATAACTTTGTATCCGGTGTGGGGGTGGTATACAGTGTTCCTTCGTGTTGCTTTTAGTTGGTAAATCCAAGGACGCTAGTTTTAGTTTGTATATATGGATAGTATCTTGTTTACCATTTTTTTTATAATGATAAAAGATTTTGTTTTCTCAACTACTTGAAATGTTCCTGAACATTTTGGACAAAGTCGGCCTTATACAGCATCCTTTCGTAAGAACATATATTTAAAGTTGAGAAGATTCGTTGGTGTGTAAAGTTTTATGCTTGTGTTCTAGTGTAAGTAAAAAGTAGATCCCTTGTATATCTGACCTGGTAGCGTTAATTATGTCCCAAAGACCAATTCGAATGCTGTGCATCCTAAATCTTGCTTGATTACATTTCTGATGGTTAACAAAACAAATGATAAATGTTCTAACCATATCACGGTATAGTTATTTTCTGTAAGTGCTGCCTTAATTTCCCTTTGAATATGTCTGATTAAATCCTTGACACAATGGTGATATGATTTTGTTTTTATACGCTTGACTGCCAGTAGTTTTTTGAATTCTTCGAAAAGCGTAGATTGAAATTGAAATTTACGATCAGTTGTTATTATTGAGGGAGAAAAACATCAATCTATTCATGTAAAATATTTTAGAGTTTATTTCTGTAGATATAACTTTCGGAGGGCCAATGATAGGCCATCTTGTAAATCAATCAATGATGAAAATGAGTAGGCAATCATAGAAAGATGCTTCTGGTAATCTTCTTATTATATCGGTGGGTAGGTTCGTGACGGGTGTGATGAATTGTCCAGGAGGATATTTCGTATGTCTGGCTACTTTACTTTTTTAACACTCTAAACAGGTTTGAGACCAGTTTTTGATGTCAGTAGGCAAGTTGGGCCAGACAAAACGATTCGGTATGTATGGTCTCAAAAAAATTGTCCCCATATCGCAGGGTAGTGTTTTCGTTCCAAATTGGATGAGACCTTCCATCAATTGTAAAGAAGCGTTCTCTCTTTTACTCTGCTTAATGTGACATCATCTAGCTGTTCCTCTGCGATGAGGTGGAAGCGAAGGACTTCAGGATCGATAGATTGTATTGTGTATGTGTATCCGTGCGATTTTGTCTGAAAATTTAATGTAACGCATATCCGTAGTAAATTGGGATGTATAATCCAGTTGTCGGGTATCTCTGGGTGCATATTTGTCTGTATTCACGTGCAAGGCGTAAGCGAAATGTGTTTTTTTTAGAAATGTACTCAGTAAGCCGACCCCCGAGGTTTTCACAGGTCATTTGCAGTTCAACTGCGCGGACCTCGGAGAAAATACACCAAGAGACTTCTCCTATTTCATCGGGTTCTTATTTAATTTAGAACACTGTTTTTTTACAAAATTGTAAAATTGTTTACGTACGTACTGAATTTAGTAACATGTATTTGTATGCATCTTTCCCTTGTGTTTGCTTCACTTATTGGTTTTAAAATATAGGAGTTTTTATCTTATACACTTATTAGCACAAACATTTCTTCCGATGTTAGTGTAAAGCAAACGTTCATATGAAAAAATATTGAAAGAGAAAACATGATAGAAAATGTTTTGGACAATCGAATGACACTCGGATCAAGTCACAGTTTGACAGTGTCTTCATTTAGTCATGTAACATCCAGGAAAGGCTGGTTTCAACTTGCCCAAACAAATATTTAATTTTTGCACTGTTAACGCGTGTATTAAAATGTTAATGTAACATCAGGATCTTGAGTGGTCTTCTCTACGCAACACACTTGACTTAGCTAAGTCTCGCTCTATTTAAAAGTCAGTGTGCAGGGTACGAATATTTGAACATTTCAAGATGTTTAATAGACCTGAAGAAGCCTCCGAAGCTTCTGGTCTTTTTTGTTATTCCACAAATAACTGACAGTGCATGCACGTGTCTTTAGAAGGAAATCGTCAATGATATGAAACTTGGTGTCTGCAGGATTTTTACTTTTGTAAAATGGTGTCATAGTAGACTCCTCTTCACACATGGTGGTTTAATTATCTTGAAATCCAGGAAAATATCTCTAGAAAAATAACATGAGCGAACACAAAATACTATTTATCAATGAAATGAAAGGTCAGGCGAAAACACGTCAAAAATTATTTGCATCCAATATCACCAAATTTATATCTGGTAGTATGTTGTCAAGTAGGTAATGACACTCAAATGAGTTAAAAGGGGTCGGGCTTACAACCATGTGTTATATGTCATGGTTGAATGAGGAGATGAAGTACAGGGGTATGAGGCCTGATATCTGCTGAAGCTCGCCAAAATTCAAACTCAACTTGGAGGTGAAGAAGATGGCGGCCATATTGAAAATATTTGGTTTAGAACAAAAGCCAATATCATAAACATATATGGTAACAGTTGTATGTCATAAATTATATATACAAAGGCAAAATACTGTTAATATCCGGCAGTTAACAAACTACAAAAATCAGTATAACGGAAATATGTCACTACCACGCCGAAGAGCAGCATATGCAAAGGTTTGTCCGATTCACTTGACCTATTTAGTAATAGAAAGTGAACACTTTGAAAAAAATCACATTTGGAAATAGTGGAATTATGATCAAAAGATATGCTTTCAAAATTAGCACAAAACAACACATAAAAACCCTTTAGTTAACTACGCGAGGCTGTATTTAACTTTACTATAGACAAATTCAAAAAAGGCTAAAATGAACAAAAAAGAAGGTTAAAATGAAAATAAGGCAAAATGGAAAAAGAAGAAGGCTAAAATGAAGAAAAGGTAGGCTAAAATGAAAAAAAGGTAGGCTAAAATGAAAAAAGGAGGCTACAATGAAAAAAGAAGGCTAAAATAAAAAAAATAAGGCTAAAATGAAAAAAGAAGGCTAAAATGAAAAAATAAGTCTAAAATAAAAAAGAAGGCTAAAATGAAAAAAGAAGGCTAAAATGAAAAAAAAGGAGGCTAAAATGAAAAAAGAAGGCTAAAATGAAAAAGAAGGCTAAAATGAAAAAAGAAGAAGGCTAAATGAAAAAAATAATGCTAAAATGAAAAAATAATGCTGAAATGAAAAAAGAAGGCTAAAATGAAAAAAGAAGGCTAAAATGAAAAAAGAAGAAGGCTAAAATGAAAAAAAAGGCTAAAATGAAAAAAAAGGCTAAAATGAAAAAGAAGGCTAAAATGAAAAAAGAAGAAGGCTAAAATGAAAAAATAATGCTAAAATGAAAAAAATAATGCTAAAATGAAAAAGAAGGCTAAAATGAAAAAAGAAGAAGGCTAAATTGAAAAAAAAAGGCTAAAATGAAAAGAAGATGGCTAAAATGGAAAAAAAATGTCAAAATGGAAGAAAAAAGGTCAAAGGTGGAAGGATTTTTTTTGTATTCAACTTCTGAATTAAAAAGAGGACGGAAAAATATTCAAACGTAAAATACACTAGCTAGATAGACTGAGACGTATTTGATGTAAACGACATAGAGTCCCTAGCCGAAAAGGCAAGGAATGGGAATTATTTAACGTGTTAGACAAATATGTGTTTTTTTTTATGTTTCTGAACAAAGAATTGTCCCTTCTTCTTGGACATTTACCGTGATGAAAAATATGCGTAGAAATTTTTTCGTTAATTAATGTGATGGAAATGTCGCTAGTTAACATTAGATTAATTTTCACGTCGTGGACAAGAGTTCTTGTATTTTTTTATGTCTGACAGGACTGACGAAATTTTTCAGTTTTATATATCGCTGTGCTATCGCGGAAATGTATCATAGCGATCCGTTTCACGTGGAAAACGTTAGGTGCATTTTTTCCTGTTACCGACATTATGCTGACCAGGAAATGAACATTTCAGATTTGCTTGTTTGTTCATATCGCGTCGCGTTCAATAGCTAACGAGTAATAATAATATCACCTGTCGGAAATCTAATATCATATCGTAGACACCAGAGTGTAACGAGGTAGAGCTTGGAAAAAAAGATTTCTTCTTCTTTTTGTTATTTCTCCTATTATGGGCATTATATGCGTGATATGATAAAACCGATATTTCACGGACAGAACGGAAAGGCTGAAACGAAAACGAATGCTTTGTACTCAGAGTGACTTTTATATCACTAAGCCATATATAAAATATATATATATATATATATATATATATATATATATATATATATATATAAGTGTCCCACGCTGTGAATAATATATCACATGTAAAGTGGGGGCCTGAGCTAAAGAAAGCGACCTAAACGTTTGGTTGCTGTAAACAAACTGAAAATAACTTGCGTTTTCGTCTCTATATGGTGTGACGTCAGTAAGCGGTAGACACATGACCCTTGTGATTTATCTCCACAAATCATCATCTTGCGGCCTCAGCCGAGATTGAACTCACTACACCTTTCCAGTATTCCTTATCTGTCCTAACTAATACTTTGATTGGTGTAGTTCATAATCTTGTCAAATAGCTGAATTCTTGATGCTTCGCTAGGGCTACCAAGGGTGTTTTTATCGTGACACCAACACTAAATGGATTGCCAACCAAGGCTCAGAGAGACTCTATTCACCCTCCTCTAAGAGCAGGTTTAAATTCAGAGTTTCCTTCTCCTAGACCAGTTGCCATCCAAGGCTATAGAACCCAGTCTGTCCTGCTATTTACCCATAGCTGGAGGGAGAAGAAGAGGATTCACACGTTTCCTAAGGGTATTAGCACGTAAGTGAATGTAATGGATTCGACTGGAATTCGAACTCGGCTCTCCGATTCCTCAATCCAAGCCGCTATCCATTACTCCACCCTGCCTCCACAAAAGGGAGATAAGTGCCTTGTGTATATTTACAGTTGATTTCGGCAACCCTGAAACAATGATGGGCAGGAGATATTTGAACATTACACAAGAAAAGCTCTATTAAGAATCAACTCCAGAGTTCTTAAGACACAAACATACATACAGTATTTAGGGAAAAGTCATCCTTACGACAGCTAGTTAGCCGGACACCTGAGATCTTACCAGAGAGACCAGGCGCAAACTTCTACAAAT